>JBDFRD010179634.1:0-12031 GCA_039654405.1 Bullina lineata | reverse complement strand
GGGTATATAATATTAGATAATATTAGATTATTTGTAGATAATAATGTAGATCTATGTCCTTTGCATTTTCTTGTGTTCGATTGTGTTGTCTCTAGTAGTAGTAGTATCGTTTGGAATACACTTCTATATTATTTTTGTCAATCCTTTTCCTCTACATAGGTGTCTATAATTTGTATAGATATGCAACCTGCAGACTTCCTTGAGTTGTTAAATGGTTGGTCCAATCTCTGCTATGTTTTTTTGTATCACTATGGTTTTTATTTAATGATATCTCAGGCAAATGTCGTTGAAAATAATAGTCTAAATTTAACAATCTGAGGTAATTTACTGATATGTAATTGAACATTATGAAACTGAGGAATTATAAGGAAATTAACTTGAATTATAAATCAAGTTTCCTGGTGAAATGGTCAGTACTATGATGATCCAGGTGGAAGTGGAAACAACGGATCCAGGTGACCATGTCAGGTCGACACATTAACGATGGCCCCACTGAACTCCATGACCAGCAGCTTATTTTTCCTGAGCATCGGTTCACTGAGCACATCGCAGAGGACGAGCAAGTACGAGTATTAAAGTCGACCGACTCCTCCCATTGTTTCATTCCGCCAACTCGCACTCTACCTTGTCTTGCTCTAAATGAAGTGTTTGTTGGAGAATCACTTTCCTCAAGGTAATTTAAAAGGCTGTGCTTTTTCTCTTCTCTTCAGGCAATATTCTCCTCATGTGGTCTTTTAATTTTTTTTTTTCATGTTTGGGTGCTTCCCCCAGAAAAAAAAGAAAAGAAATACTGAGATTTTTTTGTATTGCAATTATGTCGTTAATGTGAAGCTTATATTTCCTGTCAGCAACATTCATTAAAACTATTTAATTTCTGGTATAATTTTTCAGTGAGTTTAGAACGTCCATGATGAATTAAACCATGAAAAAATATATAATCAATTTCTATGCTGCATATTAGTAATTGATTGAGAAGGAAAGATTTTATTAATATAAGCATACACAATATATAGAAGTATTTATAAGTAGCATTAATTGTTCTGCTTGATTAGCTGTCTACATTGAAATCTTGATCCTTTTACTTTGTATTTTTAGGTGTTTTATCCCCATTATTGGTTCATGGTTTCAAGATTTAAAGAAATGCATTGTTTCTCAGAAAATTTCGCCCAAATATGAAAGTGTCAGCATTACAACCTTTATCACTACAGAGTCTCTTACTATGAACTATCAACTGATACAATGCCGAAGGAGAAACAGAAGAGTTCTGGCATAACCGTCTGCACTGGGACTGGCTCAAGTTCTTGGCATTTCCACATCAACCATCTGTCCAGCCAAGCAGTTGAAGAGATTTTAAATATAGGTTAGAGGCATTTCTTCCTCTGCATCCTTCTTCTGTTTAGTGTTTCTAGCACAAGAGAAGTAGTTCAGTTTTGTGGTAGTGGCAGTCGTGGTGGTGGTTATTATATTGGCTATATATTGCTGCTGCTTCATTTCATATAGTATGTTTCAATTTTTTTTTAATCCAGTATATCAGTCTGTATTGTTTTTGTACAAACAATGATGTTGTCTAAATCTTTTATGTTTTTCTTTGTTTTTTGTTTCAGTACTGAGGAATGATTTATGGTACTGATTTTTTGTTTTCTTTTCTACATACAACTATAATATTTTAGTGCAACCTATTTAAGATGGTCATTGGATCCTTTTTGTTTTAACATGGATTTCTCTTGCCCATCTCTTATTATCTAGCCAACCAAGTATCTGGCTGCAACTATCCGGTTAACGATGAAGAGATGACGGAGAAAATAATGAATAAATTCAACAGCAGTTTAAGGTTCGATCCTAGCCAACCTCTTATGGCGTATACAATAAGAGATCCCATAAAGAATGGTAGGTGCATGTAATTGTCCATCTTATTTTTACAGAATGAAAATAAAAGATTTATAATAATGCATAAAATAATTTAACTGATGAAGGCTGTTAAAAAGACTGGTGTCATACACAAATGGTGAGGCTGCCAGACTTACAATAAGAAGGTCTTGGCTTCGAATCCTGTCTGTGACTTTCCCAGTATTGTGTGCCTGTTGTGTGCATGGGAAAGCATATATATCTTTTCTCTTACCACCAGACGTGAAGTTGGTATCAGCATGTACTGTCAAGAGAGTTAATATATGAGAGATCAGCATCCTATCTGTGGGGTGATCTCGTATCATCTGATCTACTTTGGGCTTTGAAACTGGGATGAGCTCTGTCTCTGTTAGAGATGAAACAACATAATGCTTGATGTATGAAAATTAGTATGATTTTTATATAAATAACAATAAGGAGTAGCCTTTTTTTATTGGCAAACTTAGTAATTGTCTAATTATCTGATTCTTTAAATTTCAGCTGTCTTTGATGTTAAGCGTACCGGTGGTTTTGCAAAAAAGTAAGTCTCTGTAGTATTCATTGCTTTTCATTCCTGTAGAGTATCAGCTTACTGGGACTCAGTATTGTAAAATTAGTACATGATTAATGGACATGATAGTCTTTTCTTCAGGGGAATCCAGATTTCTTATTGGAAGGCATGATATTACCAAAGGAGGAAATCTCCTACCTCACCCTTTCTTACAGTTAAATGCTGCGTTTTTGTCGCAACATGAAGATAGACCATTTCATAGGTCACACTTTAGTTTCTGCAGCTCAAAACATCAACCTTTTCCATCACTGGCCAGCTGAATCTAATCAAGGAGGTTTGAGGAATGATTAGACAAGTTATACATGCTCTTGTTGATCCACCCTTTTAGCAGAAACAAGAACTACCCACGGCATTTATTTCATTAATCAATGCTCAAACAACGTACCAAAGTAGTAACTTCTCAATTTCATGAACACAATGCGACACTAGTACACGGTCTTCGATAAATGTAACAAGGAGACACACAAGATATTCTGCTTTTTCTTTGACTCTCTTCTAGAAAGCATGATCTTTTGGACACCAAACCAAGAAAGGAGGAGGGCGAGTTTGCCACAGAATATGTTAAATACATGTTTCTGTCCAAAAACATAATTTTTAGTCCCTGATTTTGCACCTCGTTGATGTAGCTTTCTATGAACTGAGGTGTGTAGGCCTACTTTCTTTTTGCTTGCTAGTATAAAACTTCCTGAAATGCTGAGTTTACAAAAGAGTATCCAAAATGTTCCCACCCCCACCCACTGTTTAATGTATTAGTACTATTAGGGCATACAAGCAATATGGGGGTTATCCTTCTTCTTCTTAGGAAGAAAGGAAAAAAACTTCCACTTTTTCTTCTTAAATTCAGGATTCCAAATAAATCAAGAATTCTTATTTTATTTCAAATTTTTACCATATTAAGGGCACTTTGTTTAAATTAAAAGATAAGTGCCCATATTAAATTTGCTAGGGCAAGCAAGTACATGTAATATGAACATGGTTCTTCTTGTAACAAGAAAAAATATTGATTCTTTTTCTCTAAAGAATCAAGATACGCTCACGCATGTGGGATGCCTGCCTGGTGGTGGATGGAGGGATGTCTTTCAAGTTCAATGATGGTGCTGTGGCAACGTTTGAAATAGCCAAGAACAATGCTCTTCGAACTGTCACGTTTGATTAGTGAAATAAAATTTCATTTAACTTTAATAAACCCTGAGGTCAAGTTCCATTATCATTTCCTATGCCCTGAAGGTTACATTTAAAAACTCAAAACAAAACAAAAAATCAAAGAAAAAAAAAATTACTTGTTCTTTTCTCATGAATTGTGCATTGTGAAATTCAAGCCAACATATTACCATACAAATGTCTGAGTTTCTTTTTTTGTCTTCTTTAATAAATTGATGAGGTAGGACAAGGAGGACCTCACCTTTCCACATGCTTTCAGTTGAAACACACAACTTTAAAAACCTTAAAACCCAGGTATTCCATTTGATTTTTGTCTCATGAGTACCGGGAAGAGGCTAAATTCTCCATTAAATTCACGTACATCATCAGTCTGATATTGATAGGATTCCATTCAACTTACTATAAGTCTCGTTTTGTCATTCTCCTTTATGCTAACATTTTCTTGATGTCAGCTTTTTTTAAACGCTTGTCAAATTTTCATCTAAAAGCTCAGAAAATGTCGCATCAAAATCGTGCTAACTGCTAGGTGATATTACACGGTAAGATAACAAGAAACTGATCTGGTCTTTTTTTTAAATATCATTTTCATGTCTGATAATGTTATTCTTGCAATGAAAGAATGTTTACAGTTTAGTTGAATGTTTTGAATCCATGCAGTTTTATCAGTGCCGAGGGTTCACAGGGTTATGTTATGGTTCTAAAACAAAGTATTTGTTCTTATAAACACATTTGCAAACATTTTTATTAATATCATCTCATTTCAGAAATAATGTTTGATAACCATTCCGAGACATTGGGGGGACTTTTTATTTTTGCCTTTAAAGCATTGGTAGTAGCAGAAATATGATTTGACAAAGCAGGTATATTTTTCTCTCTCTTTTGTGGTAGTCCTCTGTTTTTTGGGGGTTTTTTTTAGATTGTTGTTGTTATATAATTATTGTATTAGTGTCTGAGCAGGTGCTTATGTAGAATACCGCAATGTGCAAACATTATTTGTGGAATAGTAATTAATTATAAAGATTCAGAATATTGGTTTTAAGAAAGACAAAAACAATTTGTGTGAAAGTCGTACTGATTCAGAATTCTTTGTCCTAGATCCTTGGTGAGCATTTTGGGCTGTATAAGGGATGTTGTCTTCTTGGGTTGGGATTATCTTGTGACTTCTGAAACACTCTATGAGATTATACCAAATTACAGATGTGATTTTATCGGAGCATGGTGACTGGGAAAACTGGTATATATTGATATTGACAGTTTGTGACAACTTTTGAAAAGAATAAGAATCAGTATTGTTACTTATTCTTTTCTTGTCATGTGTTGAAATGTAAAATAATGTTGATGTCATATACACACTTCATTATGTGGAATTTACTACCTCCATATTTTGATAGTTTATGGCTTTGCATGTTATAACCAAAGAATTATGTTTCTAAGTTTTTTTGGTTTTCTATTGCATTTCACTTTCTAGCATTTGGTGGGACATGCAATCCTCCCCCCTCCTGTTTACAACATGACATACTTATTTTGATACAAAACAAAAGTGCTTAAAATTATCTGTGATTGATGATGGCGCATAGCACCTTACTTTATTCTTTGATGTGGAACGACGGAGCCAGCTGTAGTATGTGAATCACTAAATGACTTTACATTATTTTACTTTTATTTTTGTAGGCTAATGTGAACAAAACTACAATAAACATTTTGTTTAAATGTAGCCAAAAGAAAATGGACGTCCTTTCAAATCTGTTCTATGGACAAAAAAATACAACACAAAGCAAAGTCCTAACCCACCACCCACACCCAATCTGCACCACACCGATACAAGGACATACAAAAACGTCTCTAAACACAACCCCAAACAGCAACAACCAAATATCACTTTCCATTGAACAGTATTACTCTTACTTACTCTTCACTTAAACGTCTTTTTCTTAAATGATCCAGTCCCAAGTTCCAGTCCTCTGAATTATCAACAGTATTTCCTTTCTTTTGTTTTGTTCTTTCTCATATTCTCACAGAATTCTCTTTTTGGCCTTTGTTACATCTTTAAGTTGTTAATTTATGAGTGACACTGTCACTAACTGCACTTTGTTCACAGATGAAAATGTAGTTGATTTTGATGTGATGTATTGAGGGATGTTTATGATTTTGATTTGATGTAATCCTTTCTCTTGGTGGTAAGTGGTCTCTCTTTATATTGGAATTAAAAACTAGAGTATTTTTATTTTATCTTTGGTCAAATCCAGATGACAGTTTATTTTTTAAAATAAGATTTTAATTTGTATTTTGATTTTTCGTTTTATGTGTTTATTTATTTATACTAACTCTGCTCATTCTGCACATTCCAGGACAAACCCTTCTCTAAGAGCTGCCAAGGGAAGGAAAATGAAAATACTGACTTATCATTTTGAAGTATAAGATTTATTTAGGTTAGGATTATACACTATACCACTATGTAGATGACTTAATCCTCTTGTCTCTTTGTGGAGGAAAAGGCCACAACACCTCTCCACCACACCTGGTTTTGGGCTAACCCTTTCAGTTGGCCCCATTTCATTCCAGGATCCTTAGCCTCGCTCTCCATGGATCTGCACTGTCTGATTTGAGTGTCCTCTTTTTCTTTTCCCTTGCGGATTCCACTCAAGTGCCTGCCTGGAAGTGGTATCAGCTGGTATGTGCATGGTGTGGCCAATCCTTCCCTATTTGTATTGTCCAATGTCTTGGCTGATGTGGGCTTGGTTTGTTCTTTTCCATAACCTGGAGTTGGAGATTATCTCAGGCCACCGAATATTGAGGATATGATGCCGGCATTTCTTGACAAATGCTTGTGGTTTGTTAGTATTTGAATTTGTCACTTTCCGGATCTCCACTCCATAAATATAAATACAAAATGTATAAGAGCACAGAATTTACGTTGATGGTGAAAATACTTAGCTTGTAAAAAAAGGATGGAGAGTGTCCGGGATCTCCAGATCAAGTACAGGGTACGGTATTGAATACATGCTTGGCCTTGTTGATGTAGCTCTTGATGTCATCCTCTGCTCCTCTATCCTTGCTGACTACATTCTTCAAGTATATGAACGATTCTGTTTCTTTAATACGTTTTGCAGTTGGGTCTTCTTGTTTGTTGTTGATCCTCATTATTTCATTCTTCTTCTTGCTGATCCGGAGTCCAGTTTTCTCAGCTGTAATAGCGAGCTTGTTCAGCTTTTCCTGTGCATGTTGTTGTCGATGCAAGAGGAGGAGGTGATGTCATCCACAAATTCGAGGTCTTCAAGCTTTTTTGTTAAGGTCTATTGTAGGCCAGTTTTGTTGCCTTCTGTAGTGTGGTTCATGATCCAGTCAGTGGCATACTATGGATGGTGCAGTGCTAGTATGTTTTATCAAACTTATTGTTCTTGCATAAAATATCTGGCCTTATCACATTTTTATCCCTTGCGGTATGCTATGCTCTTCAGAGTGCATAAGTATCAGTCACATTCAGTGAATTAGATTCTCCTCTTTAAAAAAACTTGTACTTTGAGCTCATTCTTTTTTTTAAGAGGGTTCATAAATCAAAGGTGGCAAACTTCACAGAAAACAGATCAGCAAAGATTTGAGGAATAAGACCTCAAATATGCAACTGATGGAAACTTAGGCAATAAAAGAAGCGGAATGTGTAAGGTGTCATACATTAACAAACAATATGTTTGTTTGTATTACATTAATAAAATCAAATTATCTTATGTTACAACTGCCAGTGAAATTTTGTTAAAGATATTCTTTCTAAGATGTATGCTGTGCATAATTTTGAACATTTTCTCATTATGGAAGCAGTTCTTTGTAAATGAACCTTGTCATTTGGCTTCTTGGTTTAGAGGACATGTGCATTATTTTTTGCTATTCTTCTGAACAAAACAAAAAAATTCCACTGGTATTAGTGATATAGCTCTTGATAAATGAGGTTCTTTCAAGCGTTATGAGGCCAATAGTGCTGGAGCTTATCCCAGGTTCAGTAGAATGCAATGGAACACATCGTTATTAGAGCATCTTTTTAGACAGGATGGTGGTCTTTTATAGGTTTACTTTTCCAGTGGAATATGCTGGTGTCCAATTTACACCCCGATGGGAAGAGGAAAAATGGTGTAAAATATCTTTCTCAAAGACACAAACTTATCACTGTTAGAATTAGAACCAGGACTCTTGGAATGGGAGTCCAACAGTAATCTGTAGGATTTTAAAATGGGGGCTGTCGAGAAGCAAACAAAGCAAGTCAAAAAAGTAACAGTGAGGGGAAATGCTTCAAATATTCAGGATAGCTTTTAGTGGAAAAAACTAGATGTATTTCCTGTTTCAAAATATTGTGATATGTCAAAAAAATAAAGTGTTTATCATTATGTGTTCATATGTTTGAAAGTGGAATGAATGAAATTATATGTGGCATTGATTCTTTTTATGTTTTATCCAAACTGGTGGGTAAGCAATAATGTAATTATGGTATGTTTTTTTCTCATTCTGAAAAGTTGCTCATTGTTAAGCTGGATGATTCAGGTGCTGAGGCACTTGCCTACTGAGCACAAGGTTCCACGTTCAATTCCTACCGGTGGCAAATGTATTTTTTATTACTAGTTAGACTACAGGTCAACAAAAAAATTGTCCTTCAAACCGTATTGTGGTATGCCATGAGCAATGAATCACAGTCTACAAATTGATCTTGAAATTTGTGTTATGAATGCAATGGATTTGAAATCAAAATGTGACACCTACAGCTGCAACACTCAATTTTGTTAACAAAAACAGAAAACCCACAGCAAAACAAGACATAACCTTGCTAGTCACATATTCTTGTGGATTGAGAAATGTATGCATTAGATTGTTTTTTAAAATGTTGCTCATCATCGTGGCTTGTACTTTTTGAACCCTGTCAATTTTTCAATTTGTTTTAGCCTCAAAGTCAAAGGTATGGACATTTATAATATATATATATATATATATATGTTGTTAACGTAGAGTACATAGTAGTAGTAAAGATCCGGTTTCGGTAGCGTGAAGCTGAACAGATGATTTTTACATCATCTCCTAGACAAGAGGCTACCCAATTCGCACCTGGGTGGGGAGAGGAAATAAATCTGTTTATCTACATGTAACTTTATTTAAATTAAGAATAAATAAAATCATAGATCTGATTGAAAAATAATGATTGACCAAAATATCTACATGTACATGTATTTTGTGTGTATTGAAGCATGAACGTTTCATAAAGCATAGCTTGCACCTCTCATTTTTTTGTCAAACTCGACCTCCACAAAAATTCAAACCAATTTGTGTTTGTCATAGTTATTTGAATGGTGAATAAATTACTTACTGTATATATGCTCATTCTGAAATTGGTTGCAATATTTTTTTTAATAGTTTTGTAATGATTAATGTCTTTTATTACTTTCACTGAACATGTAAAATTCATTTAACCTATCAAGCCTACCATTACTGTCTTTCCTCTCTCACTTTTCTGTGCCTGTCACATTTGAGTGAAAAAGTGGATGGTGTGAAGAAGATAAAAATCAACTATCGTATTCCATCTCTCACCCCCTCTCAATTATGTATAAAGATCCTCTTTATAATTGAAGACACAAAGCAAGTAAGGAAAGTAAATTTCCCTCAAGGCCTATGGGTCCATAGAGCCAAAGCGTATCTAGGTTTTGGTAGCAGGAAATTAAACAGATGCTTTTTACTTCATCTCTGAGACAGGACACCAGTCTGTCGTAGGTTTACTTACTGGTACTCAATTCGCAGCTGGGTGGGGAGAGGAAAAATGGTGTAAAATGTCTTTTCCAGGACACACCGCATTCAAACTCTGGACCCATTGTACTTTTGATTTGGAGTCCAATGCTCTAACTCTAACCATTTGGTCACCCTGCCACATAAAATATGAAACAACTAAATCCAAAGCCACAGCCTAACCAACAACAGATAGGAAAGAACTGAAAACAATGTTTTAAGAATAAATCACACTTTTATTATCCCAGAGACTGCTATCTTTCCTGTTTATTAAGCCTGCCTTTTACAGTGTCACTCGTCGCAAACAGCTGCAGCATCTGTTCTTCCAGTGCATGCATGTGTCCAGGAATGACCACAGAATGCAGGGGTTGACCCATGTCTAGTGTTGACATCTCTTGGAGAGTTGCCACTGCAATCTTCTGATCTGAGGCCCCTACTCTTGCCACAGCTACACAAACTGTATCTGGTGTCAGGTCTGGAATTAAAAATAGCAGACTGTGAAGGTCATTCTGGAATCATTTTTAGAGAAAAGACAAGAGCTGAAAATGTTGTTCATAGCTTGGTGGCTTAAGTGTTTAATTGAATTAACATGTGATTAACTCCATAGAGTTGAAGTTGAGAAAACTGCAAATGTACATCTAGAACCCCACCATTTCTTTTAACTCCTATTTCATTCAGTGACATTAGATATTAAAAAGAAAGGTAAATCTTAAAATCTCATCGCAATATGTGTCTTCTAGAAGCTACACAATATGTTTTTAGCTTTCTGAAAACTTTAATATTCTGAAGATGCAAATATTTACAGTTATAACTTAGTTTTAGTCTATTAGGCAGAAAAAGATTTTTTCCAAGTCTTTGAAAAAAAAAAAATTAAATGAAGTAATTTTATTGTTCCATCAGCCATATTTAGATCAGACATAAATTGTGTTGGAATTATGATCCGTGTGTAGTGGGCCAAAACATGATGCTAATTCAATGGTTTCAACTATTTTACTCATTTTAATTAATTTTCAAAAATAATTTTAAAATCTTTGCATACAACTTTAAGCATCACCTACAGTCAAATACACTTCTCACTAATAGTTCTTGGCCCTACTGGAGATATAAAATCCCAAACCTTGAGAGCAAGCGGTAGAAGTACAACCCTTATGCACAAACCTTCATCAGTTTTTTTGTCCGCCTCCCTCCTTTCTACGATCTGAAGTAACTGTTGGCATGCCTGACTGGCACTCAGAAATCTTGGAGGCTCGTAAATAGGTCTGCCTCTGAAAGAAATACAAAGAAATGAAATAAGTACAACGTTCTTCACTGTTCAAGCAAAGTTCATGTTCTCTTTATGCACATCAGTGACCTTTACCATCCTAACAGTACCGGTACTGATATTATGAAATTATGATAAAATAAAGTAAAAGCATTGACAGAAATGTAGTGACAAAAAAACAAACAAAAAAAAACCGTTCCTCCCAGATAAAAAAAATTAAAAAAGGAAAACAACTGATGTAAATGCAAGAGATAATTAATTACCTTCATAGCCTGGATAATACTTACTTCATAAGATTCTCTATTGTCTGTTCTTTCATTTTAATGTCTGAGAAAAGAAAGCAATGTTTCAATCAGTTTGCCCCCAGTTATTTAAAATAATGTTGACATGAAGATCAAACCTAAACTCAAATATACTATGTCATTCAGTTTTAAAATGCAATGTTCAGAAAAAGAATGATGATGTAAAAATGGGTAGAACAATAACTTTTAGACAACGCCAAGTAAATTGTAAAGGTCTTAAAGCACAAAAAGCCAAGTTTCAAATTGTGTGAGGCAGATCACATGATTCTTGATACCGTAACCTCCAAGACTGGATGCTAGTCTACATTTCCAGTTAAACAGTATAAGAATATACCCTGTAAAATGTCTTTAGTAAAGGCACAACACAAACACCAGTGTAGCTGGGATTCAAACAGCAGCTTTCTGATTGAGATTCTGGCAGTCTAATGACTTGACTATAAAAAGGAAAAAGAAATAGCACAATGACTTGTACAAAACACTAACAGGACACAGTACGTACCTAGTAAACAAAGCGTGTGCATCCCACGCTCTCGATTGATTAATATTTTGTCATAAAAGCTCTCAGGTTGCCAGTCGTCAGTCCAAAATACAATGGAGACAGTTTCTCCAAAGTTGTACAACTGTAGAGGCAAGAAACTGGTGCATAAAGTAGGAAAATGTACATTGCTTAAAAGAAACAGAAAATATACAAAAAATCAGCCATATATGAAAGTAATGTAAGCTCTTCTGAAATAGCAAAATTAATGTAGGAAAAAAATGCTCAGTGTTGTCCTTTCTAGAGAGTTTATATAGCAAATGTACAACTTTGAAGCATGCAACACCTCAATGAAGAGATGTTACATTCAAAATGCTAATGGAAACCAAAGGAGTAATTACTTTACAAAATGTACAAGTAAGGCAACAGTCAGCAGAGTGAAGCAGAAGAGTTATTACACATACCACATGTCAAAGCATATTTATTATATGTGTGTAAAAATGCAGCAAACACTAATTTTTTAAGTTTATACTATTTTTTGATAAACTCCGCCTAGGACGGTCCCAAGCCCGGCTGCAAAAGGAGGAGGGTTGTGGTGGGGCTAACAACCCCATCATATA
>JBDFRD010179523.1:0-12035 GCA_039654405.1 Bullina lineata | reverse complement strand
GTTCAAACTATCTACACTCTCTACACCACCAACACTACACTTACTGGAATGGGCTCACAGGTTCAAACTATCTACACTCTCTACACCACCAAACCTACACTTACTGGAATGGGCTCACATGTTCAAACTATCTACACTCTCTACACCACCAACACTACACTTACTGGAATGGGCTCACAGGTTCAAACTATCTACACTCTCTACACCACCAAACCTACACTTACTGGAATGGGCTCACATGTTCAAACTATCTACACTCTCTACACCACCAACACTACACTTACTGGAATGGGCTCACAGGTTCAAACTATCTACACCACCAAACCTACACTTACTGGAATGGGCTCACAATTTTGGGCTTGGAGTTGTGGCTGTGACCATGGCCGCCGTGACTATGGCCATGACCTGATTTGTCCTGACATGATTCACTGGTACTGGATGCCTGCTGCATGTGCTGGTATCGCATCTGGTTCATACGCTCATTCGTGGTCATGGCCAGCCACATCACCTGCAAGGAAGCAAGATAGTGTATACAGTGGAATCCTGATGTAACGAAATCGGATGTTACGACATTTTGGTTGTAAAGAAACGAAGACCAAGTCCCGTTTCACGTCCTCTTTATTCCTACTAACTGAAGTGCTGAAATAGCGAAATGCCAATTGCCCGAATTCGCTTATAGCGAAGTGATTTTCCCGCCGATGGAGCGAAAAAAAACCTTTCTCTGTCTTGCTGACGGGATGGGCAGTGTGTTATGAGCATTGAATGACGCTCTATACCTTTGTCTATCGAGTGTTGCGACTGTGAGACGGACAGACCTAGAAACAAGCGTAATCGGAACCCCGCAGTGCCACTCTCTCTCTCTCTCTCTCTCTCCTCCCCCGCCATCTACCCTTACCATGCACCCACCCCTGCGTGTTGGCTGAGTGGGCCTACGGCAACACGTGTCCAATCAACCCATGCCCATATGAAATGCCCGCTGCGCCCGCAGGGATGATTAGATAGACAAAAGGATGCATGGTCAGTAATGGGAGTAGATTTCTAGGCCTTCGTTTCATTCATTCATTCTTATTCGTCCATCTCAGTCGCAACCAGAAAAAAAAAAACTTTCTTGGTGCAACTTACAGTCAGTCCTAGATCTCTAGCCTAGCTCAATTTTCAGTTATGTCTGGACAAAAGTGCAGGTGTTTGTCGTTGGAGACCAAAGTGAAAATCATAGAGGAGGTGAAGAAGAAAATACAATCCAAGACAGACATTTGCCGTGAATTCGGCATCCCGAACAGCAGTTTGTCGACCATATCGAAGAATGAGGCTTCAATCCGCCTTATATTTACTTCCCTTCTGATATAAAGAAACAGATGTCCTGGTCCCATGGATTTCGTTATATCAGGATTCCACCGTACCAGCTGAACTTATAATACAATGTAAGATAAAATAGCAGATAAGAAAAAATATTCTCTCTTTATACTTAAGTCATATATAAGTTCCTTCAAGGCCCATAGAGCTGGAGCTTATCCCGGTTTCAGTAGCGTGAAGCAGAACAGGTGAATTAACTTCATCTCCTGGACAGAACGCTAGTCTGTCGCAGATTCACTTCCCCAGCAGATTATGCCGGTACCCAATTTCCACCTGTAAAGTATCTTTCCCAAGGACACAACATGGTCACCTCCTGGATTCGAACCCTGGACCGTTGGATTAGGAGTCTAACGCTCTAAACATTTGGCCATCACCCCATCCCACATGTACAAGTACTAGCATAATACTTTGTGAGATATGTTTCATTTCGCGATTAAAATTTTAAACCTGTATTACCCGTACTGATAAAATGAGCTTTAGAAATTAACATTTATAGATTAAACAAAATATACCCCACAGGAGGACAAACCAAGCAATATTCTAATTGCCAACTTGTTGGATTTTCAGATACAACAGTAAAACAGTGAGGATCATAATTTTCTTTCTTGCATTGTACCTTGATCTCAAGAAAATGAATATAAAATGTTCACACATGCACGATCATTTCCATGCTGTGCAACCAATCTTTCTTTATTGAAAGAAGAAATTTGTCAATTTCCACTAAATCCTTTCGATACCGATGCGTCGATTACACTAACTCCCTACAGTCCATATGTGTCGAAATACATCGATATGCATCACTGGGTTTCACTGTGCACACCCCTTTACTTTATCGTTACTTTAATAATCTAAATTTAGATCATGACCTTTATCAGTGTCCAATCAGATGTCCTGGCCTAGAAAACTGCAGTGTTAGTGGCTATTCCCGCTTTCACTAGGCTTAGCGTGGTTTGTAGTCATGTAGTACACTTCAACTGCCTCTATGTGGTAGCATGGGGGGCAGCTGGCTGAGCCATTTGCGGGTGCACGGAGAAAGTAGGTCACGGCCCTAGAGGTGCTTAAGAGGTTAATTCTAGTACTGCCCAACTACGCAAATGCGTCGAAATAAAAAATGGCAAAATACATGAAAAAAAAACCCATTGAATTCTCAAATTTTCTTTGTATGTATCCCAAAAAGGAAATAATAAAAACTATCATTTGGTGCAATTGTCGCCCCATCCCCCCCCCCCTCCCTCATGTATACATTTGAAAAATCTTTCTTGGCACTCTGGCACATTCCATTGGGCAGTACTAGGGTCAAACAGTGTGAGGCATTGCAGCAATGTACAAGTGATCTCCATTATTTCTAGTGGTACATACTTGATAGAGCTGGCACACCAACAGTGAGGTGACCCACACCAAATGGGCCGCCCCATTCAGGCCAATCCAGGCCACCCAAGGGGAGACCATCACTAGCTTGTAGATAACTCCTGTGATGCCGTCCTGGTAGAACTCAATGGTCACTTTCTGCATAAAGACTGCCCAGTTGGGGAAGATGAAAACAAAAAGGTTACTCATCGGTACAAACTGGCATAAATGATTTAATTGTTGACGTAAATATCAAATTAGACCTATATATAATTTATAAAATAAATATAATTAAATAAACAAGGTTTCATAAACAGATCTGCCAACTTTTGAAAAATCAAATCACGGACACAATACTCAGCGAGAGGTAATGTTATGCGCACACACACACACATACAATTGGAAATACATTTTATAGCTTTCTTTCAGTTCCTATAACATTAGCTGTGGATGAAATATAAACGCAAATTACCGATAATCACTGCAAAACCAGAAAACTCGCAAATCCGTTAACTTTTAGCCCTTATTATGAGAGTTTCATTTGAACTTCCGATCCAGGACAATCACGGAAAAACCGGGACGGTTGGCAGGTCTGCATAAACACACTATTTGTTTCCTAAATACTTTCCAAAAAAAAAAAATAATAATTTGCTGCATTTTGTGAAGCATTGTATTTCAGGGATTCAGGGGAAGGAAAAAAAACATGAGCCTATGATGTTAATGGCTGTTTAATTCTCATCTGACAAACACTCAAGGCTACCTTCTGTATTGCACTTATTTTGAAGCAAAGCATTTAATTTGTTCATGTGCATTAAACTAATGAGGGAGTTAAAAAAGAAGGGAGGATAATGTCCAAGTGAATACACTTATATCAAGTTGTAAGAGGTAGTAGCTGAGAACAGTACAACATTCATAGAAATACACACACAGCTGGTCTGACTTAGATACATCAAGGTTCCCTTCTTTAAATGTCAGCATCTCAATGAATCTGATGTGATCACTTTGGTCCAAAACCATATTTTAACTCACCGACTCCCAGCATTTTTGCCTGTGACTACCCCTGAACTCCAGGAAAACAAGGGTATTTTCAAAAATTACCACCGCTTTCTTAAATACAGTAAGCTATTGAAATTTGGAACACATGTCAACAATAAACAAAGCTTTCATGAACAGGATATCGAATGTATTTATCTCAAAACTTTTTTTTTTTGCAATTTTTTTAAATGCTGTTAAAATTTATGACGAAAATGTTAATTATACATATATTTGACTCTACCCTAACAAATTTTGAAATGGATAAAAGGAATACAATTTTAAAAAATAAAACTGTTTTGATTTAGAACATTTCTCGACCGGTGGTTCATCATGGTCACTACTGGAGTTATCTTTATCATAAACTAAAACATTCCACAGCCATGACGAGGAACAGTTCATTTACTGGGCATAGCCATTTTGAGAATAGGCTTGTAAATGCAACAGCAGTCATAGCAGTTAGAAAAAAAATTGCCCAAATACGCTATTGATACTAAAGAGTTAGAATTTTAAGCCATCAATGCGGAAATGGCCACTGTGTCGTATTCCGGGCCCATCGTCACTCTTGCAGTGATAAAAAAATTACGAAATCGAGATCGCAAGGGCTGCGACAATGGTCGCCAGCTGTCGCAGGAGAAATACCGCAGATGTGCGATGATTGGAGTCAGTATGTTAAGAATAAATAAAAAAAAGTTGCAAAACTGGTACATGGACTTACATTCTCGACAGGCGTAGATGCAGAAACACAACATAAGCATCAGGAAAAAAAGGTAGCCTATGAAATACTTGTGGTTGTTGGCTCCTGTGAAGAAGACAAATATATTTCTAATTAATGTCAATGAAACTGAACAATGCCAAGCTCAAGATAGAAAACCTTACATTGTCTCTCGCGTGTATCTTCAAAATTTACCACAATTTTACATAAACATCAAAAATAAGTTTCACATCTCAAAGATAGAAGAATACAACTATATTTAAAGTAGTAAATAACAGCCTTGAGGTGTCAGACACCAATGTTCTTGTATTTTTCATTAACTACTAAAAAAAAACAACTCTTTATATATGCTATTGGCCTCCGTCGGTCAGGTCTGACCATGGATAGAACACCCTATGGTTTGATTGAGCAGTGACAGTCTTTATTGCATAGGTTGCATCTGTGTGTGGTTTCTGGTCTGTTGGTAGTATTTAGAGCCTTCCTGTGCACCATCTTATCACACATCACTATTATTGATGCATGATTTCGTAGTATTGAAGAAATAGTATATTTGCATGCATACTTCCTGAAGACACAACTGATAAATTATGACAAAATCACTGTGCTTCAAAAATTTATTACAATTACCAGTCATCTTATACAATCATCATCATACAGACACAAGTTACATGTATACCATTATCATCAACACAAACACAAAACTCCTCTAAGCTCTTATTTCTTTCCTTGAATATAAAATGTGTTCTTTTATCTTTAAGATGAGAAATCAACAGTCCTTGACAAAAATAGGAAATCGTGTTACTTGTAACTGATAACTGTCTTCAACTGAGCAAAATCAAAACATAATAACAATAAAAGAAACTTCAAGATCAAAGTCTGAGCTAAACTCCCACCCTCTTCGCCTTAACCCTTTCACTGCCAGCTATCTGTAGCTGAATCCTAGCAAAAACAGGTTTTTTGAATGAATGGTGAAAAGAACTTGATTAAAATAAAACAACTATTTCAGAGTTCTTTTTCCTTTTTGTTCGTTTTAACCCTGTGAACCCGAGCGCCGGGAATACCGGGCTAAGTGTTATACGGCATATCCCCGAGCGCCCAGAATTCCGGGCATCTAAACTTAGCAGCGCCTGGGGATTCCCTAAGCTATTTATAAATGACCAATCACAGTTGTACTTTATCTTTAGCCCGTAGTAGAGCTTGTTCAATGTCTGCGTCCATATGATGTGAATTCTTGGACACTTTGTTGGTGAAAATTCATTTTTTTTTTCATGATGAAGCATAGCAACATTTCAACACCTCAATCCAGCACTTCGAAGCAGCCACGCCCCATGTGTATGACTGCTGAAGAAGTATTAGAACAGCAGTCTGACGACGAATTAGACTTAGCTTGTGATCAATCATAACCTGATTCAGATCTAGAATCAGTGAGTGACAGTGACTCAGATAATTCTAAATCTAGACCTCGTGTTGTAATGCAAGAAGATGGGCGTGGTGATGCCCAGGGGAGGGTTTTTTAGCCTCAGGAGCCCAGGGTTCACAGGGTTAATGTTGAAAAGAAGCGAGTGATGTGTTAATTACTATTAAAGACTGAAATTAGAATCTAGCAAAGGAATACTATGAATTGCTTTTCCTCGACTGATGAATTTGGTAGTGAAAGGGTTAAGAAAAAACTAAAATACATTCTAGCTAAAAGCCAAGCACTGACCGATGCAGTTGTCCACCCAGGGACAGTGGTGGTCAAACTTGGCCACACAGCGATTGCAGACAGAGCAGTGTTTGGAGCGCAGAGGCCGGCGGATCAGGCAGGTGCTGCAGAACTGGTCCAGCTTGAGGGTCTGAGTCTCGGCCAGTTCCAAGATTGTCTGGTCACAATGGAAAGGAAGTGGGGGACGAGAAGGGAGGGAAGAGACAAGATTGGGTTGATTTTGTGTTTTTAAAGAGAGAGTGTAAAATAAAAAAAGGGGGGCGGGGAGAGGAAGAGAGGGAGGAGAGTAAGGTTTGATAGATTTTGAAAGCTTAAGACAATAAAACACAGTATTGTCTAACTCAAGGCACTGTAAGTAACTAAAGTTCCTTCAAGGCCTTGAGGCCCATAGACTCGGAGCTTATCCTGCTTTCTGTAGCGTGAAGCCGAAAAGATGATTTTTACTTCACCTCCTAGACAGGACGCTAGTCTGTCGTAGGTTTACTTCCCCAGCAGAAAATGCCGGTACCCTGGGTGGGGAGAGGAAAAATGGTGTAATGTGTTTTTCCCCAAGGACACAACATGGTCACATCCTGGATTTGAACCCTGGACCCCTGGATTAGGAGTCCAACACTCTAACCATTCAGCCACCATGCCACAAGTCCTGTCCCAGAAAAGGAAAATGACGATGCCCTAAAGAGAAGCTTGTTGTGGAAAAACTATAAAACAAATTATTTTTTTGTTTGACCAAAGAAATTACTACAACATAATACACAAACGGATTGTACAAGAGTCTGAAAAAGTCTTGCAGGTGTATTACATTGCAAGAACAGTGTCAAGCTCACGCATTTTGTACGAGTCCAGACTTAGTCACCTAACAGGACTACAAAGAAAACAAATAGGAGTAATTCTTTTAGCACATTCCGTGTGAAAGCAGTCACACATTTCTCAGGAATGATGAAAGACAAAAGGAGGAAGTAAGAAACAAGACAATTTCACTGTCACTTGTTGAACACATTGGGAAAACAAGCCATTCTTCTATGATAGTCGTTTAGTTGATGGGGATGTAGGACTCTCTCACACTGCAGTATCTTCCCTCTCTTACCTTGACCTGGTGGTCGAATGGTTAGAGCATGGGGCTCCTAAACTATGGATCCTGGGTTTGAATCCATGGTGTCCTTGGGAAAGACTACACCTATTTTTCCTTTCCCCACCGAAGTGCGAATTGGGTAACAGCATATTCTGCTGGGGAAGTAAACCTATGACAGACTAGCGTCTAGGAGATGATTTAAAAATCATCTGTTCCATTTCGTGCTACCGAAACCAGGATAAGCTCCAGCTCTATGGGCCTCATTGGCTTTGAAGGAACTACTACTACTCACTTTGACCTTGTCTTCTCGATTACTCTTCAGATAGCCCGGGTCAGTTCTCCATGCCTTGTAGAAGTTGTAGGACAAGGCAACAGTGACCAGGAGAAATGAGATGTGCAGCACAGGATCTTTAGGCACATCTGGCAACAAGCTGGTCAAGGAACTGCACAGCTGGACTTGGATGATATCTTTCCGGCCTTTCCCTTATTTATAACTACAGATATGCCAACCCCATTTAGGCTTGGAGTAATCATGAGCTGAACTCGCAGTAAAAAGAGTACCAACACAAGAATAATTTTATCACATACAAGGATAACGCCAGAGAACGAAGAAAGCAACAGCAATGAGATTTAAAACCATATATATATCTTGCAGCCTCGCTATAATCTGGCCATAACCGCCCGTAAACCGTAATTTCTGACGGCTCCCCGTAATTTCTTATGGAGAACCTGCAAAGTTGGCAAGTCTGTCACTAAGAAGCTGCAAATATCAGGATGAACGATGAGAAATATAATTATTTGAAAAAATTCTCACATAAAGTTTTCCTCAATAGGTTCAATGTAAAAATGATTAATTGATAAACTTACATGGCACACTTCATAGTTTTACTGATACTAGTAATCTCAACAAATCTCAAAAGCCTCACAGTTGTAACTTACACCTTTTTTACATGGGTGACAACAAAAAATGCAAGCAAATCGCTGCAGACAAACAGTCAGCAATATATTTAACATTCATTATTTAATCATATTTTCATTGTTATTAGTACATGAACCGTATTACTCAGATATATTTATAGTAACTAAAGCTCATGCAAGTTCAATTTCAACACCCATTCATCATGGTCTTGATTAGTGAACCAGTAAAGAAATGCAGAAAACATAATATTGTCAAAACTTGAGCTGCATTCTTTGCATTTTATTTCTAACGTGTTCAAGAGAAAAACAATAAGTTATGTAATATATTAACCCGTTCACTGCCAGTTATGTATAGCAACAAAATCTTTTTTTTTTTCTAAACTGGTGAAGGGAATTTGATTAAAAATCTATTAAAAAATTCTTGAGTTCGTCTTACTGTAGGAAAGAAGTGGGTATCGTGTTGATTAATGTTAAAGACTTAAATTAAGATCCAATGAAATAAAACCATTGATGCTGGCAAGGAGCAAACACGTCTCTCCCTTTGTTTAGTCCATCAATTAATTTGGCAGCGAAGGGGTTAATAAAAAAAACTGTTCAAGTAAATACTTCTGCAAAAACTCAATTCCAGTTGTCATTATACAAGCATGAATTTTTTGTAACCACTGTTGCAATAAAACAAGAGCAGGTTCAAGGATACACGGCATTACATAGAAGAACCAGGTGATGTACATCCAGAACTTGGTTGACAGGTAAACTGCGATGGGCATTGTATTGGCCACACTCTCATCAAAGAAAAATCTAGAGGAGAAAAACAGTATATTGTAGTAAGTGTTGACACATCTTGACAATGAATTTTGTTGTAAAATATACATTTTATTTTTCACATAGATAAAACTACGAGCTACTGGTCGGACGTTCCATACAAGACTGATCGTTCATACACACATACACATATACACACATCGCTCACAACACGGTGGCTGGGCATACTACAATAACAACAATATCGTGTTGCGAGAACATCGCTCAGTCAAGATGGAAGAGTAACGATAATAAAGGCAGTACAATTATAACATTATAAAGGAAAGCAGAGAAACGGAAGAAAGGGTAGGTTTCTTCTATGGATGTGAAAAAGGGTGCTATCTTTTCTTTTATCCCTCCCTGACCTAAAGAAAACGACATACCTGAAGTACAAATTACTCAGGATTAAGCAAGGGACTGCAATGGCCAGCTTGATGTACCAAGAGGCACTCATTTCAGGCACAAAACCAATGAGGAACAGAGCCAGAAATGGGAATACATATGCTAAGCGCTTCCTGAAAAGCTGTAGAGAGAAGGATTTGATATTATATAGAGAGTTATCTATCTAATCCTCTTTGTACTAAATAGCACATAAGGCTTCCACCAGAGCTCGCCACTGATGTCGATCGGTTGAAACTCGTTCTAAGCGGCCCCAAGTCCAACATATATAGAGTTACCACCCTATTTATTTCCTTATTCTCAGAAATGTCTTGATGAAGATGTTCAAGGAAGCTTCATCTATTAATGTAGAATTATTAACTCTTTAAGCACTCTCAGTTTTCTATAATAACAGACAAAAGAAGGAAGTTTCAACAAAAGGTAATTTCACTGTCGCATGCTTAAAAAACAACAACTAGTTAATACACTGTTGATGTTAAAAGAAGCCCTTGGTTGTAGAGTATCTATAATCATAAATGAATGCACCTTGCCCTACTTTTCATTAATATTTTATTATCATACAAAAATCACATTATCAGAAACGCATTTCCTCGTTTACATTTACATCAATTATCAGTCTCATTCCATTGTCATAGGAAGTACTTTTTGCATCTGATCTCCTTGGTCACACACATGTAAAGTAAAGCTCCTTCAAGGCCAATGAGGCCCATAGACCCGGAGCTTATCCTGGTTTCGGTAGCGTGAAGCATGGAACGGATGATTTTTATTTCATCTCCTAGAGAGGTCGCTAGTCTGTCGTAGGCTTACTCCCCCAGCAGAATATGCCGGTACCCAATTCGCACCTGCGTGGGGGGAGAAAAAAATGGTGTAAGGTGTCTTTCCCAAGGACACAACACGGTCACCTCCTGAATTCGAACCCTAGACCCTCAAGGAAGACCAAAAACAAGATGGCCCCAGGATATCACAGACGCTCTCGGGGAACCAGTGACAGAGGCTGGGCGCATGGCGCAGGATAGGGAGAGTTTCAAGAAGGCTGTCACGGAGGACATGTTCTGCAAGGGACAAGCCACCTAGAGAGAGAACAATATGACTACCTATTCTCCATTCATAATAACGTAAAGAGACAGGCATGGATGTGTGTTATCCTACATACCTTATCTGATGCATATCTGCCCATGACAGTCTGTTTGGCAGCTGCAGCAGTTACCTGCATCTGGCGAAGCTTCTGGGCCAGGCTAGAGTTGCTTGTACTAACAGCGATATCCAACGGACTTTCCGCCTGAAACAGTGTGTATACAACGAGAAGGCTCAGACAGCTCCAAAACTCAAGACAGAGGCTTTGAAAGGTTTCGGATTAAAGAACACAAGGTTCTTCCTCAGATTTTGATTAGTTATAACTCAAGTCACTTGGGTTTTTTTTAAAAGGAGGGGAGAAAAAAAAGTGTAAATGGTTTCTGCACAACGTATTGTGAAAACGAACCTTTATGGTATATAGCGTCAATGTTTTTTTACGATTTATTGCGAAAACGATCCTCTATGGTTTTTCAAGGCATATAAGATTTGGATCAATCCGCAACAAGCCCGGTTTATATCATCATCATGAAGATGTTACACCAATGGGGTGTGTAGGGCAGCAACAAAGCTCCTCCATTCCAGCCTGTCCTTCGCTAGCCTTATTAAGGCCCAGTTTATATCACTCACTCTCTTTCAACATGGCAGTGAAGGATGGAAACGCGCATTGACTTGGTTAGGGTTAGAGAAAGAGAGTTTGTTGTGAAAATATCATAGAGGGTCGTTTTCACGGTATGTCATGAAAAAAGCCACACCTAAAAAAAAAAAAAGGGGGGGGAGAGAGTGTGAGTGTGAGTGTTGTTAGTGAGTGTGTGCACTGGCCACCTCCACTGTATGGTTTCACTGAATCCTTCACAGGGTTCACAGCCAATTTCCATGTGAAAATTCAAGGTTTTTTCCAGGTTAAGATTTTAGTTTTCAAGGCTACAAATGAGGATCATTTATATGTGAAATAAATTATGGCGCATGTCTGTGAACCACACATGGCCGTAAAAACCGAAGTAAAATTATTGAAAATAACCATAGATGTCGCTGCATTCAAAGAAAGGCTACAGTTTCTTGCTTTTCCGTTGACCTTGTTTATTAGTCATTTTGTCTGTTTGTTTTTTTTACGATAGGGAGGGAAGTCTAGCTCTTAATCTTCAACGTTTTTCAAGGTTACTGACTGTTTTTTAAGGGTATTAAATTGTTTTCAAGGCCTCAAAAAAATAAAGCTGGTTTTTCCAGGATTTCAAGGTCTGCTATGAACCCTGAAAGTGTAAACAAGGGAAAAAAAGTAAAACGACTAAGCAAACAGTCACAAACTTAGATTACTAATAATCCAGCAAACTACACGAGTATGGATACCTTTCCGTGCAAATCTTCCTTTTCTTCGGCCAGAGATGCCGTTCTTACAGTCTGAACACTCCCAGACTCCCCTGTGGAAAAAAAGAAATTAGTTTGTGTATGAGGACAATATCTTTCTGACTGATCTTGAATTCTGCAACATTATGAAAAATGAAGTAAGAGAGAGAGAGAGAGGAAGGAGAGGGGGGGGAGAGAGAGGGAGAGGAAGGAGAGAGAGAGAGAGAGAGAGAGAGAGAGAGAGAGAGAGAGAGAGAGAGAGAGAGAGAGAGAGAGAGAGA
>JBDFRD010179412.1:0-12036 GCA_039654405.1 Bullina lineata | reverse complement strand
ACCGGATTTTTTTTCCCTTTGTTTCCCCCCCCCCCCCCCCCCCGGAAAAAAAAAGAGTATCAGACAGCACTCGGGGGTGTAGATTTTAGAGGTGGGGAGCACAGCTTGTAAAAATATTATTTTACTTACTTGACTTCATCCTCTTCGTTCCCGGAGGAGCATAGGGCTGCAACCACTGCTCACCAGCGCACACGGTTCTGACTATTCTGAGCAATTTTCTCCATCTGGGGCCATGAAAATCCAGCCGCTTTTGCTTCATCTTCTGTGCATTTCAGCCATGTTTTCTCGGGTCTTCCAACCCTCCTCTTCCCTTGTGGATTCCAGTCCTGTGACTGTCTTGTGATGTTAAAAGAATGCAGTTTTGCTGTTGTGCATGATGTATTTAGGTGACTCTCCAAGTTTCTGAACCAATCAGACTTCACGTTGGAGTTGAAAATTCGAATTTTGATTTTCATGCTGAGGGCTTTGAGTTTGAGTTCCATATCGGCCGAAGGGTGTTGAATGCACGGCGTGGCTTCCTCCAGGTCCTGGATTTCATATCCTCATCAGCTCATCCTGTCAACCTTTTTAGTCTCAGGAGAGGGCCAATGCTTGTCAGCAGAGCTCGATTTTTTTGAGGGACTTGACCAATCCTCCTACTCCTACCTACTAGAAAAGTTGCTTTATCGGGCTGTTGAGTCTTTTCTACCCTTTGTAAATTGTTTGCCATTGATCTCATCAGGGAGATTCATCTGCCTTGTTCATGTTGTTTGATCATCACACTTGGTCTCAGCTCTACCCTTTGGCCAGTCTGACATGGGTGACCCTGCCAGAAGCTTCAGCTCCAGCCAGCAATGCCCTCCGGGTCATGGAGCTACTCAAGCCTCTCAACCTCGACAAGGTGGTGACCATGATAATTATTATATTGGCATGATTGTGATACAGCTGTGTACGGGGTACGTTAGTGTAGTGAGGCCATCACCTGTTAACTACATATCTACTACTACTACTACATTTTCTCTTCAGCTCAAAACTCTGGATCTACAGTGTATTTTTTTTTAGATTACATCATGTTTAATAATAATCAATCGACTCGTTCCATTTCGGTTTCTTCACAGTTCAGCTTTGTCACGCTCTCGACGTTACTGCTTGATATCACCGGTAGATCTACTTCATAACTTTGACATTCTTTTCGAAAATGGGTAAGCACCACTCCTGGGCTTCTATAACAACAGCTGCTGGGCCTAATCCTAATCCATGGCACGTTTTTGCGCACCGTCACCACTGTTTCACTAGACCCCCTTACCGGGAATTTTGATAAGATCTATTCTAGGCTGAGATGTATCGGAAAAAGTGAATCGAATAAATAATTTTACCTGTACACGTATGTTGTAGATCTACCTTAATCAGGATGTTTATTGATTATTGGTTTGGAACAACCGAATCAGGGTTTTGGAATCTCGAACTCTATGAGGCGCATTGTGCTTCGAAATTGGCAGCACGCTACGCAAAAATGGTTATATAATATATAATATATTATTAGAATTTAGATCTCTAGATCATATAACAACGTAGGCCTACACATTGACAGTGTTTTAAATTGATATTACCGGTAATGTAGATCTAGGTCTCTTTAGATTTTATTATGAGCATTTTATTTTATTTTTATAGTCCCTCAGATCGTTGATAGAATGGTATCGGAGAATGATCTACCGCTTAAATAGGCCAAAGTAGGCCTACCTACTGTCATTTTCCTCAAAGAGTTGTCTGCTGATGTCTTTCATTCAGGATTGAGGTAGACCCAAGGTAAGGCTAGTAGGCCTACATGATACTAGTAGTACTAGTAGATTCTAGCCTCCGCACTACGACTACATACGTACGATTTTACAGTCGGCCAACACAATACATTTGATTGAAACCATGTCCCCGAGCTGAGGTAGCCTACACTGAGCCCTACCTCACCATGACTAAATAGATCTCTACATGACATACAGTAGTTGGTTCATTTTCTCCACCTGCATCGTTGACGTGTGTGGTACATTTTTTGTCATTGCAAGCATGGATGTGACAGAGGTTGCTTGTGTTGGTGCTTTGATGTTTTCCTTTCAGTCTTTCAGAAAAAGAAAAGTCGAAAGAGGTTTTGGGTTCATCCCATCATCAGTCAGCGATTAGGCCTACTCACTCAAAGTAGCCTACAATGTACAACTACTCAGAATAATTTAATTTTACACTTCATCACGTCCTTAAAGTGGCGTCTTTGACGTTCTGCTATCATATTGTACATTGTAGGCCTACATCATGTGTAGACTACTACTAACTACTGGATCAACGATGCATAAATGCACAAGAATACTGACATCAAGTGTATCTCCTTCCCAGAAATTATAGACAGGCAGGCTTCATTTTGTTCATTAAAAAGAAATGAAAAAAAGCTGCGTCACATAAGGGTACAGTATTGCCTACCATTGGATGCATTCTTTTATAATGTATTACAATGCCAATGCACCCTGTTAATGAATTGTTAAAGCTGCAGAATAAGCTTCCCCATCTTTGTTGTTTTGGAGAAGACAATATCCAGTGGATCTCATATCATAGAGCAATCACATAGAGTAGGCAACTGGGAAAAACTGTTGTTATAGCGACATCATGGCCAAATGGCTTGACTGCCAGACTAGCAACCAAATTATGGATTGGACAGAATCAATAATATAATATAAACCTGGCTGTAACCGTAGAAAAGACACTTTACATGATTGTTCCTTTTACTATCCAGGTGATCTAATACTTTAGTTGTTTAGCATCATGCCAGTGAAATTGGATAAGCTGCAGCTTTAGAGTCTTCTATAGAATCTAGACTATGTGCTTCAGTAAAATACATTATGTTTATGACTGAATTACACAGTGATCTGATGAAAACAATAACATTACTAGAAGTAGAAGAAAAAAATAAAAAAAAGTCACATTAAAAATTTATTACAAGTTTTTGAATGATCTAGACAATAGAGATTGCAACAAAGCCCGAAATGAACATGACATATTTCAGACGAGTTTGAATGTCCAGTGAGATGAAATGGAATTATTTACATGTAAAATGATAAAATGAAAAGTGAAAAATATGAATAAAATATCATGATTCAATGATTACAACAAACATAGGCTGCCAAAGTTCATTGAAGTTGAGACTCAAACATGAGGGTTCATTCCCGTTACTTTGTAATCACTGTCCTGTAAAAGCAGCACTAAGTGTCACAGAGTCCTTTCTCAGTTTTTATGAAATCACATTTTACTATTTCACTTCTTCGCAGACTTTTTAGCAGCAGCCTTCTTTGGTGCAGCTTTCTTTTTGGGGCTGCTTTTTGCCTTCTTAGGCTTCGACGGTTTGGGCTTTTTGGCAGCCGCTGCCTTCTTAGGTGATTTTGGTTTTTTGGACGCAGCTGGTTTCTTTGCAGATGCAGCCTTCTTGGCTTGAGGCTTCTTCTTTGCTGGAGATTTGGGCTTGGCAGCTTTTGGTTTTGTTACCTTCGTGGCCTTTGCTGCTTTAGCCTTGGATTCTCCCAGCTTGAAAGAGCCAGAAGCACCGGTGCCCTTGGACTGCTTCAGACTGCCATTCTTAGCGCCAGCTCGGAGGGCCATTTTCAGATGGCTGTTGATGACCTTCTCGTCTTTCCCAACATTGTAGTTGGCAGCGATGTACTTGAGGATGGCCTGTCGTGAAGAGCCACCTCGCTCCTTCAGGCTAGAGATGGCAGCCTGTCGGGAAGAGGAAAAACAAGATGGTAAGTTCATTTAAAGGGAAGTGATAAATCAAGACAAATGTAGCGTCTACCAGTACCCGGTATGCAAAGAAACTTTTTTCTTATGGCCTGCACCTTAAAAACCGTGCATTATGTTGAGAAGTAGCTTTGAAAACATCACAGATGCCATTCCAAAACCTCATTAGAAGTCTCCAAGCTTCAACCTCATTACTTAAAAATACTGATACTTTAAACACCAGACCTGCAAATCTGGTAGAGAAGCAGAAACAGAAGCAGGAACATCCAGAATAAGATTCAACACTGCTAAACACCATTAATTTAATTTTGCTCATTTTAGATTTTTCGAAAAATACTTTTCAACTGAAACAGCAAAAAAAACAAACAAATACATGTAATAAGGAATGGCACCGGTAGGGTACCGGTACTAAATTTCACCGATGTAGGCACAGAGCACATTTCGACGACATTAAAAATAAACTTTTATTGATGTACATAGAATCTAGAATCTAGTATTGAATTATTGAAATATAAGGGAGGTTTTCCGAACGCGGTGGCATTGCAAGAATTCAAGGGTTAGGGGTAAGGGTTAGGGGTTAGGGTTAGGGGTAAGGGTTAGTGATCGGGTAAAGGTTAGGGTTAGGGGTAAGGCCCCTTTTTTTTTTATCAAACCCCACCAAAGAAAGCCCTCTTTAGTTACTTTGAGAATATGAGACCGCGTTCGGAAATCCTTCCAAATATAATATACACCTGCAAGGTAAACTATAAACACAATTTGGGGTTAATAGGCCCAACCCATCTTCATTTTCACCCAGAAAAATTGTATTTAAATAAATATAAAACACAGGGGATACGAAACGTGTATGTTATGGAAGCAAAAAATGATAAAGGTTATCTTTGAAGTGATGTATGTGTAGCATATGTACTTTAGTCTTTACGGACTTACAAATGTGATCCTCGACAGCATTGTAAAATATAATAAAAAAAAAATATTAATAATAACTATATATACAGCAAATATCATTATATCAAATATGACATAGAATCAGAAATTATGGACAAGGATTAGATCTACATGCATTTAGTTATCACTAGCACTATGAAGTCATGATTATGTTATTTGTGAGTCGGAAGGCTAGCAAAATGCTGAAGTTAATTGCAAAATGCTTTCTCTTCAATACGCCCTATCCTCTTTTCACAAGTCCCCAGTTGAAAGTAGGCTACTTGAGTATTTCCCTTTTTCTGCTTTGTTATGTTTGTAGCCTAGTCCAGTGTATTCAAATAAGCATAGAAGCTAGAAATGTATCAATATTATATAATGTTATTTGAAACACTTTGTTCACGAGGTCCATGAATGGCGTACAAATCATCATAACAACTGCGATGTCCACAGCAGTCAACTTACCTTGATCATATCTGCATATTTAGGGTGATTTGCGGGTTTCTTTGTCTTTGACGCGCTTGCCTTTTTCTTCTGTGCTTTGGCAGGCGTTTGGGCAGCTGGTGCAGCATCGGCGTCAGACATTTTCGTGATTTTAAAATTCAGGACAGGTTTGAAAACCAATAAAATTCAGTAAAAGCATGCAGGTTCGGCTGAGTTTGCCAGCAGTAGAGTCAACCGAGGCCAAGGCGAGAGCTATTTCCGCGAGTGTGCGGACGTCCGAGAAAGCGCTTTATCAAAAGCGCCGCCAGCGCTTCATGAGTCCCGACTGTTTTGCGAGTTTGTGCTATATGCCTCGGTTGAAGTCGATTTAAAATATATATAAAATGTGTAAACGTAACCCCAAAGAATGTTACATGACTTCGTAATATCTGAATGGTATATAGAAATACTTTTATGCGTAAGCGCCTTTGATTTTATTAAATAAAACGCGCTTTTCTCAAGATTGTCAAACACACTGCGTCATGGGTATGTGGACGAAAAGGTTAATTGATTTAACATAAGGAATAATTCCACTGGGATTTTACTCTTTTTTGGTGCGCTATTCATTATCGCGTGTCATAAAATTATTTTCTGACGTCTTTGATTTCGGAAAATGCGTTGATAAACCATAAATACGCACTGCACAAACACAAAACTTCGACGAGTGGTCGCCATTTTCGCAACGCATGTAAACATAGTAAATATCAAAATATGTTTTTTTAACAAAAAACCAACATCGGACGTTGGTTGTAATACACCATTGTTTAGCTTGAGTGTCAGTGATTACGTTTCTAACGTTAGTTTCATGCATTATCACAAAAGTTGTGATAAATACCATGTTTTCTTTCACGCTATCCGATGCTCTGTTGTGAGATAAAAATGGAAGGCCGTTGATTATGAAGGTCTTCGGGGTTCATAAAATTCCCCATATATACAAGAAAAAACAAAAACCTTCATGTTTGCAGTTTCAAATCGCAATGGTTTATCACTTTACTTGTTGCTACTTGCCGTATTAGTGTGCATGTAGCTTAAAATTATCAAAAAAATAAGAAACTCTATCAACCTTGCCCACTGCCATTTTTTAAAAGTAGGTCACTTGTGTTTACGTTATGCCGTCATAATAACATTGCATTTTGTCGTGTTTTACTGTATTAAACCATTCAATAACACTAATACGGACTTGTTTGTGATTAATTCAAGTGCCTTATTCTAATGGAGTCGTGCAAAGTAATTTTAGTATGATTTTATAATGAAAATAAACTTCTAAGCGGTCTCCAACATCACTTCGTCCATGGCGAGTTATGGTTGCTGCTCGTCTCGAAATGTCAGGAATTTACAAAGTGATTTCCAAAGTTTTCTACAACTCATGTAACTGTAATGACTCATTGAATACTTTTAACCATTTTAATAAAATTAAAATTAAATAGGTCGATCTCTTTGTCAAATATTAATGCGCTTTTCCGTGTGGTTTTTTTTTTATTGCGATAAACCTCGCCGAACAGCTCGACCCACAGAGAGCCTTTTGCAGGTAGGCTAATGGGTGACGTCATCTTCCACCACCTGAAATTATGCGAGTAAGTCTGAAAAAAAAACCACCCCACTATCACCAAGAAAGTATTTGGGAACCAGCCAAAATGTGCACAATCAATTTATCCCTTTCCACCTATAAACACTGTGCAGTAGCTGTGTTTACAAACATGCGCCTTTTTGATTGTTTCGTTGCAGTTGCAGCGGTCGAAGCAGAATCATGAAACTGTTTGTTTTGATCAGCGCTTTGGTTTTCAAGATTAGAGACAAGCTTTTAGGAAAGCAATGAAATACAATGTATTTATGTTACATTCAGCGCTCTTATAAATCTATATTTATATTACATGTACATGTATTTATTATGCGAAAGAACTGGCATATTGTCATCTGCTTATACAATAGTATGTGTATCATGCACTCACTATTGTGTGCAAAAATTGTTATTGATTATCAACACGTAGGACCTATAGATCGTCGTTGCTCACTCGCAAAGTGATTCAGTTTTATTTTGACATACTTTAAGATTTTTGTTGCTTTCTATTTTTATGTCCGTTATTACAATTAAGGATTGAAAAAAAATATAAATAGAGTAGGTTCTAACAATTTGTTTTAATATAACTTGACAAAGGCGAATGGTAAAGTTTTAAAGGCCTCCTACAATTGCTATGTTTCCCTCTCTTTGATCATCGTTACCCTTTTTTATCTTGGTCATTAGTCTTAATTAGATGTGTGCCCCTTTTTTTCAATGAGGTCATCAAAACCCGTTTGTTTTAAGGTTGCATTTTTTACGCTTCCTGTTGTGGCCTAATGGGACTAAAATTGAAGAAAACCAATAGTTTCTGGCGACATGAAAAATGTATCAGTATTTATGACGTGCAATGTTAAAAGAATAAGGTTCAGAATGCCAGTGTTTAAGTTTCAGCGGAAAATCAAACGACACATAAAATGCGAACCCTTCTTCACTATGCGCACGTGCTGAGAGCCCATTAATCCTAATGACATTAATTAGTATGGCGGAATTAACTTTTTTCGATTTGTTTCACAAAATCACTGAACAACAAAATATTTAAAATAGAATAAATTCCACGCCCGATCAATTGTCCACGAATGGTTTGAAGAAACACACAAACTTCAATCTGAAGGTCTTTCAGGGGAAATTATTGAAAAAAAAAATCAATGTAAGATCGACAACTCTCAATGGACTATTCATCTCTGTATAAAAGCACAGTTTTTTCCCCTATATTTTACAACCATAGATTTGGTTCAACCACAGAGTTTTCTACTTCATGTATAATTATTAACTCTTTGATTCAGTGGAGAAGTTTCAGATCTCAATATTGGTGTTTAAAAATGTTGTGAGATATAGATCTAGCTTCCAAGTGTCACTCAATTAATGAGCTATGAGAAACATTGGGCGAAAATAAGCTGCATGCAGTGATCTCAGTGATGTTCACCGCTTTGTGCCTCTCGTGGTGTTCCCAAAGATACAGTTCCACTAGACGAGTTGAGAGCAGAACAACGTAACACATGTACCAGAACAATTAAACGGCAATTCATTCCATTTTCTTTTCTTTATTTAAACCTGTCTCTTTCTTTGTACCCTCTTCTTTCCGTAAGCACAACGTATTTATTTCGTCCACTTTTCCTTATCTTTCTTTGTTTCTACCTTCCTTTATTTCTCCCTCCTGCAAGAAAATGCCAACATTGCAACGTTTTTTGTTCTTCATTTTTTACACCTTTTTTTCTGTTATTGTCGGTTCCCAACAACTCAACACTTCGTGCATCGGTTTTACGTGCATATCAACTCAGTAACGGTGTCAAGGAACAGTGGGCTTAATGCCATTCAGAACACGAGAAAACGGAGATTACATTCAAGGTAGGAATTGGACTTTAGTAGGAAAGAAATCCTAGAGAAGTTTCAGTTCAAATTCCAGTGTTCTATTGCTGAACTTTAACTTTGACGCGTGCGTGAGTTTGTTTATTTTGGTCAGTTTTATGTGCGATCCTTGTAGCTATGAGATATGATATTGCCAATGGGATAGAGCATTTTTGGAATTACATGTATAAGTTATAGGTCAGCCAGGGCAACTTACGACCCGTGGGCCACGTCCGGCCCTTTAGGAAAAATAATTGCCCCTACCCACACCCCACCCCGCTCCATGTTATAGATTTAGGCCCTCGAAAAGTTTCACACCAGTGCAAACAGTTCCAATAATGAAACAGATTGAGCAAATTCTCGTGGAATTGTCTATTTTAGACAATTTTAGGCTACCGGTTAGGTTATCACGCCACTTTGTCTGGCACTTCAGGAATCTTATGCAAGGCAGTTTTTAACATTGGCTTGAGCCATCTGACCTCCACCTTGGCACGACACACGCCACGAGGCCTGGACGAGCCAGCACTGGCCAATCCGCGTGGTCTTGAGATTTAGGGCCTGCCGGGCTTGGCAAAAATAGGCTCCTGTGTTGTAAGAACTTCTAGTAATTCTCCTTATTGACCCTGTGACGCAATGAGGAATGAAAATCGGTGCGTTGTTCGCGGATCTTGTCAAGAAAAATAGTAACTGCTGCGGGGAAATGAGAACTGAGTGTAACAATATTGTTTTCTAAGATGGCAACTAACAATCGACGTTACTGTTCAATTGTTCCGATGAACATTTATGGAAATATTTATAGTGTACGGTGAGGTATGTTCCTGATTTTTTAAAAGCAAGTACATAAAGCCAATAAAACCCAAATAGTTAGAGCTAATCCCATTTCAACTGAGCTAGGGAATTATAGATCTACCCTCTGTAAAGAAATTTGCGTCAAGCGATGAGAACCAATTTCCCACTTCTTCAATGAGGTTGTTTTATAATACGAGTTACTGCACAAACATTCAACAAATTCAAAATTCGAACATTCACACTGCTGTCTATTATTAGTTGTCTGCTTACAGAATAACAGTCCAAATCCTTTTTCTTTAATTCCCTTTGTTCAATAGTTCTTTCTCTGCAGTGTGCATATCTAGATTGCACTTATTCTTTCAATGGGTCATGTATAATTTGGCCATGCAATTTTTCAACGTTGCTCATTCAATAACCCTTTGTTCAGCCCCCTGTCGATGCAGTTGACGACAACCTGCACTAAATGTGTCATTGTCATTCATTTGTTACCTTTCATGTAGGTTATCTCCCATCTACTGCTTTGAGCATGGGAGCATATTTCCATTACCACAGCACTGCTGAGTACTGTGGGCAGTCTACAATAGCCTGGTCACTCCCTTTCCTCTACAACTCCCTTGCCCACCCTACCTTTGACCTTACTCCCATCATGTTTTTACTTTGAAAGCGTTCTTTACATCACTGCCAACACAATGCCACAGTCTTTGCTTTTATGGAGAAACAAAAGTTTCTCTTTCTTACATTTTTTAACATTGACCACACGTGCTGCCATTCTGTCTTTCTCCAAATTTGATAAAATGTCCCCATTTTCGAGCAGTTCACCCAGAGATGAAACTGACATGCCACGGTGCTTTGGCCTGTTTATGCAGAGACAAAAGTAACAACAACAAATACGTCATAGTGTTTCTCTCTGGCTTGTTTTCCTCTCTCTCACTCTCAGTCCCAGATTATTTCTCAAACATTTTTATCTCCTGAAACCATCCCAGCTCAGGCTAATGCAGTTTCCTGCCTCCATGAGCAAATGCAGGTTTGCTCCCATCCGCCTCTAAAACACGCCTCTATTTGACAATGTTTCCAACAAGTCATTGCATTAGGCCTTTCCTCAGGGTGGAGAAGTTAAAAAGAGAGTACCCCGGGTACATGTATATCCCCTTAAAAGTCAGTGATTTGTTATCAGACAACGTCCTCTGGACAACTGTAAGACCCTCTGCAAAAATAAAGGACACACAACAAGAGTGACACAGAGTAAGAGAGCTTCTCATGAGATGAACGTAATAAGACGGGACCAAACGTATCGACATTCCTGTCTTCAAGGATACAACACGACATGTACACACATACAACTAGGAAAAAGGAAAAGCTACATGAAAATGCCAGGAGAGCGTAGCGTGAAGAAAAACATATAAAAACGAAAAAAAAAAAGAAGAAAAAAAGAAAAGAAGAAAAAAAAAAGAAAAAAAGTTAAAAGACCCTCTGCTTCCCTTTCCAGCGCTTTCCCCGACATCTTCTTAACAACGGTCTGATCCTTACCTGCTTTACTGCGCCGCTGGGCTATTGAGTTATATATTTGATTATGTATTATATTACAAGTCCCTTTCGGATGCGCTACTCTGGAATGAGAAAATGATGCTACCAAGAGTGACGATCACAATCCACAGAGACTGAAATTATAATAACAAATTTTAAAAAAATGTGTTTTCAGAAGGCTTAAACAATCATTTTTTTGCAAATCGTATCTGTAATTTTTGTCCAAATATCAGAAGCGTCAGCTTCACAAGCAGTTGAGAGTAAACTTGTTCGCGCCTCAATGGTAAAATATTGATCTGAACAAATTTTAAAAGTAACGAGGTTTACGCCTGTCAAAAGCAATAAAACACCCATCCGCATGCCCTTAAGAATTTAACATAGTGAAAACAAAATACTAATCATATTATATAATTATTTTCTACACAGATCTGTTTAGATTCTCGTAAAATTACAAACAGAAATTCTTCACGGCTCATGTTTAAAAATGAAAGAACCCCCTGAAAAACACGAAAGATAACTTTGGTGTAAAAAAATCAAAATTATTACACATGCATTATTTCCCTTGTATAGTAAAAAAAATTAAGTTTTTTTTCAACATTACAAAAACTTTGGTGGTGTGCTTTTAATTGGGCGATCTGAACAGCCGGTCAGTTGTACACAAGTAAAGTTAATACGTTCATCAATAACAACGCATTTTTCCGTCAGGTATTTCACTCGCTGTAGCAGCTATGTTGTGACAAGTGAGAGACAAGATTACATTTATTGCATTCACAAATCTAGTTTTAAACCAACGCGTTATTCGTGTTGTAACTAGATCTAGTTCGTCAGCAGTGAGGAGACAGAAAATGTTGCAGTGTCTGAAGTCTGCCTCATGTTGTGTTTGTCTCATTTACTCCTTGTTGGTCAGTTTAGGCAGCAACAACAGCAACGCCAATGAAGGAACAGTAGAGACATGTATAACAGTGATAACAGATAACAACAGCAACAAAGATTACCATAACAACGACAAGGACGACGTAAGTAATGTTGGTGATAACATTCAGAAAGAACTATTCAATAACAACAGTAAGCCTATAAACAGAAAGAACCAAAAACAGAAGAAGAAGAAGAAGAAGAAGAAGAAGAAGAAGAAGAAGAAGAAGAAGAAGAAGAAGAAGAAGAAGAAG
>JBDFRD010179301.1:0-12036 GCA_039654405.1 Bullina lineata | reverse complement strand
GAGAGAGAGAGAGAGAGAGAGAGAGAGAGAGAGAGAGAGAGAGAGAGAGAGAGGGAGGGAGGGAGGGAGGGAGGGAGATGGATGGATGGATAGAGATAGAGATAGATAGATAGATAGATAGATGTAGAGAGAGAGATAGGTAGAGAGATAGAGAGAGAGATAGATAGATAGGTAGATAGAAAGAGAGAGATAGAGGTAGATAGATAGAGAGAAGGAGAGTGAGTGGGTGAGAGAGAGAGTGTGTGAGTGAGAGAGAGATACGTTTTCTTTTCCAAGCAATCTTAAATATTATATGTTAGTTGTGTAGTATCATGCCCGTGCATTTTCTCTTGCCTTCAGTCGCTTGTTTTCATTGCGAAACCGAAGGAGGCGAGTTAGGGAGGAAAAGGGGTGGGGCGGGGGAATGAGAAAAGATTTTGAGCCGCCGCGTGAAGTATTCTATTTGGGCCTAAAAACTATTGATTTAATCGCGAAAAGGACAGTATGCTTGCAGTATGCACTAGTGGTGTGTTTCTACTTCCTGGTGACAACTATTTGATGAAATACGATTTCTTCTTACTCTTTAATAATTAAAAGTGAAAATGGTTTTCAGATTTATCTCAGATTCAAAGATACAATACAGGATATAATTCAGTGATACAATACAGTGATACAATTCAATGATACAATACAGTGATACAATTCAATGATACAATACAGTGATACAATTCAATGATACAGAGCAGTGATATAATTCAATGATACAATACAATGATAAAATACAGTGATACAATTCAATGATACAGTACAGTGATATAATTCAATGATACAGTACATGGATACAATTCAATGATACAATACAATGATAAAATACATTGATACAATTTTCAATGATACAATACAATGATAAAATACAGTGATACAATTCAATGATGCAGTACAATGATACAGTATAGTGATATAATTCAATTCAATGATACTGTACAGTGATACACGATAATAGAGGGAGCAAAGAAATTTTATGAACCTTTATTTCTCATGAAGGTTATAGAATTGGTCCCAGATTAATCTCACTTTACGTGAAGATTTGCTGTTGGTATTTTTGAGATATTGCCTGTTAGAACTTAAAAATACACACGTCATAAATAACACATTTTCCTCCTTTGTTAATAGCGTTTTCTGATTTTTAGTTGCCGCATTCTAGATATGAATGACGTTAGGTCATCCTCGCGAATAGTGTGTATGAGTGCACAAAGAGAGAAAGAAGGTTCCTTCAAGGCCAATGAGGCCCATGGAGCTGGAGCTTATCCCGCGGCCGGTTTCTGTAGCGTGAAGCGGAGCATATGGTTTTTACTTCATCTCCTAGTCAGGACACTAGTCTGTCAAAGGTTACTTCCCCAGCAGAATATGCCGGTACCCAATTCGCACCTGGGTCTATGCCTGCAATTGTGTTATTGCTTTCATCCACTTTTCCATTTGTTCTGCAAATAATACTATGTTATCACTTTCATCCACTTTCTTGCATTTATTCTGCAGTTATGTTATCGCTTTATGGAAAAAACAAACAAACATCAAAACAAACATATTTATTAACATTGGGGTAGTCTTACCGAAGTTGCCCAGAGCCCCAGATCCTTGCCACTTCTATTTCTAATCGCGTGAGTCCAGTCTGAAGTCCTGGTGAGCGAGACAGGTTTAAATATCTCACCTGTCTGTCGCCATTGACCAGATCCCAGACTTCTGTTTGTTTGTTTGTTTGGTAGGCGGTGATTGACCTCACCTCTGGACACCAGCAGAATCAGGATCAGCAGGACTTGATCACAGGCTTTATATGTACAAGCATAATTCCCCGTTCTACGAACGGAAAGGATGCTTACATTGATGGATTGAGAGTTGCGCACCCGTGAGTTTGGGAGTGCATCCTGAGTTGGTGCGTGCATCCTGAGTTGGTGCGTGCATCCTGAGTTGGTGCGTCGCTAAGTGGGCGTCAGTTTCTTGGTACAGGAAGTAGGAAGTAGAACTGTCTCTGTCGTCTTCGGTCACATTCGATAAATTGGCTTTTATAAGTTAGTATATTTTTGCGATTTACAACAAAACACTTGCTTTATCTTAAAATCGAGATCCATCATTCAACGCGCTGTCCAATTTTACATCAATATGTGCATTTTGATGCTTTTTGTTGCGGCGGTTTTTTCGGAGATCCTGGTACAATTTTTTTTGCTTAGCTCCATTATAATAAGATAAGCTAATTAAGCAACACAAACCTCAAGTTAATATGGTACATGTACCAACCTTATGTGCTAAGATGAATGAATAAAAGCAACATTGACCTCTGTTGGTCTTATAGGTCTTCAAGGGATGTTACTTTTTTGATGGAGGTGCGATGGCTGAAAAGTTAAAGCATTTGGATTCACAGTTTGTGGGACTAGGGTTTGAATCTTCTTGCAGGTGTGTTGTGTTCTTGGGAAAGAGACTTCACACTGCTTTTCCTCTTCCTACATAGGGATGCAAATTTATTACTAATATATTCTGTTGGATAAGTAAACGTATGACATTCTAACAATGAAGGATGTGATTTAAAATTGTTCTGTATTGCAGGATTGAAACCAGGATAAACTCAGACTCCTGAGACTTAGAGACCCAGAAAGAACTTTATTTTTACTTAAAAAGACTAGACGTTTCTGAACTTTTTGAGTCCTAATTGCCGATATATCGGTTCATGAATAAGATCACAAATTTGCTTCTTTAACCTCCCAATATTTTGAAGCAGCCAGGAGTGTAATAATACACAAATTTTTTAACACAGTAGGCTGACTCATTTTAAAAATTTTAGTTTATGTGAGTTAGTGTTAGTACTTTGACTGTAAACAGGATTTATATTGAGTCACTGTGAATCATTAAGGGTGTCACAGAAACAAGCTGGTATAAATCAGTAAAATATCTAGTACCCAAAGAGTTAAGGCTTGCGGGACTGAACTGAACACTCAAATATAAAGTTCTCATGATTACTTACTAAACCCTCTTTCTTGTCTGTTTCCTTCCGCAGTGGGAGAAACTGGAGATGTCGCCAGCTGAGCGACGTAAGATTGTGTGCTCCGTGACATTTCACATCATCGCCATCACCTGCGTCATCTGGTCACTGTACGTGCTGATTGACCGCACCACAGAGGAAGTACACTCAGGTTCTCTGGACTGGCCATTCTGGACCAAGCTCATTGTAGTAGCCATCGGCTTCACAGGGGGCTTGGTGTTCATGTACGTTCAGTGTAAGATGTACGTGCAGCTGTACCTACGGTGGCGTTCATTCAACAAACTCATTACGATTGAAAATGCGCCGGAGGATCCGGATGTACGGGCCGAGGCGGCGGCTCGGATAAAAGCACGTACGCAGGAGGAAGGGGGGAACGTAAACACTGTCGCCTTGCAAGAGGTGGATTCTGTGTGATGGTTTGCCTGAAGGGAGCGCCCTGTCTGAGGAGCAGGGGATGAATTGGCAAAACTCCCACAGGTCCAGTGTTAACAATTGGAAAGATTCTCTGAAAGATTTTCAGGATGCTTAAGGGAAAAGTCATTGTGTTGTTCGATTTGTGCAAAAAAAAAAAGGAATCAGCCATGCAAAATACGAGACAATTGCTTCTGAAGTATGGATGCACATGACGATAAGGAATTATGTATTGTCGTAATACTACTGAGCATAGAATAAAACAGTGCAAACTTACGTTGAAAGTAAGACGTAATATGAGTTCAGTAAAAAAAAAAAAGGAACAAATTGTATTTCATGTACCGAGTGCTTCTGCTCCGTAAAGTCTTTGCAATGGCTTGCTTACATTCCGTTTTCTGTGAACACTTCTGTGTAATCCCTCTATACATTCCAGCGTGCTGAATCTGGCACTCACTATGCTAAATAATGGACCACAAGGGAAGGATTCAAGCCTTCTTTTCTTTCATGAGGAAATCAATCAGGCTTTGCTTCTCTTCACTGTGCTCATGACTGGACAGTGTTCTGTGAGATTTGTGAAACTGCGCCCCCCCTCTGGCCGCCCCCCTCCAGATGTGTAAAATGATTATTCAAATGCTTCTTACCAGATCTGTGGCCAAGGAAATGACTCGCTGCTTGTGTCCTTGACATGGAATCAAGAGGTTCTGGTGCACATCTCAGCCGAGTCCAGCTTTCTCAAGTCATGGAAAAACAATGAGAACAGTTTTGTTGTTTTACGTAGCCAATGTTTTCCTGATGATGGGAAAAGCCTTCAACGACTTCAACTTTGCTTTCACTAGCTGTGGCTGAGTCAGTGAGGACGTAACACAAAACTGTTTTTAAAAGTGAAATTTAGGGAAATTGTTGGTTGCTGTCTGAATTGAGAAAACTTGTGCTTGCAGTCAAGATCTGGAAAAACCGTTGGCTGCCAATCGGATCAAGGAAGCAGTTGGTTGCTGAAAAGATCTGGGAAAACTGTTGGTTGCCAATTAGATCAAGGAAAGTGTTTGTTGCTGACTGCATCAGGATAACTGTTGTTTGGCGACAAGGGGTGGGAATTATGAAAGGTGCTGATCAGATCTGGACATCTGGTTACAAGGTCTGGGAATATTTTTTTAAAAGGTGCTTGCAAAATATCTGGGACATTTTGTTGGGTGCTTGCAATGTTTTAAACATTGTGTTGGGTTCTTGTACAATTTGAAAAATTTTATTGTTGCTTGCAAGATAGAAACATTTTATTGTTGCTTGCAAGATTGAAAGATTTTATTGTTGCTTGCAAGATTGAAACATTTTATTGTTTCTTACAAGATTGAAACATTTTGTTGGGTGCTAACAAATGTGTGAAACTGTTGTGTGTTCAAAGAATTCATAACAATGTTGGTACTTCATCTCAAATTGAAAGTTTGCAACCTGGACAAGCTTAATTCATGTTTTGTTTGCAAGTTACACAAGTAGATTGCTTGTCAGTTCATGTTTGGACTGTGAGCTGAATTTGTTAGTGAGCAACCTTAAGAAGAAGGTGGCCTCATCTTGAAAATGTTGTATTATGTACAAACTTTAGTCATGAAACCTTTGGTTGGTGTAAGACAAGTATTCTTTCCTGGATAAAGCTGGACAACATTGAAAGTATTTCTTTGGTTCCATTTAGTTCCATCAGATCTTCGGAAGGGGCGTATCTGACGTGTGCATGGTATAATCTTCAATTAATAGCTTTCCTTGTCGGTTTCTATTGCTCTTTTCTGTTGTATTTTGGTACCTTTTGTTTTGATTCCTATTGAAGTCATATTTATTGTTATGATATCAGTTCCTTAATCTTGTATTATCTCCTTTCACACTTTCCTGGCCACTCTTTCAAAACCTTCTGTTTTTGCCTTTTAGATTTGAAGAACTCACCTGCAGAATATAAAGGCAAGATAAAGCTTTTTTTTCAAAGAAAAAAATATTAAATGTGATAGGTGTCATTTTCATTGCACTTCATTTGAAAAGGGCTTCTTTGATATCATACGGGATGTTTGAATATCTACTTCTCAAACTGTCTGTCATGTCAACAAGCAAGAGGAATAACTCTTCTTAGAATATTTGACTTCAGGTCTTTTGTAAGTTAACTCCTCATATCTTCTTTGTGATCTCTGTCTGTCTTCCTCCCTCTCTCACTCCCTCTCTCTCTCTCAGTGCTTATCTCTGCAATCCTTCCGTCCCAACCAGTGACATTTATTTATATTTAGCTTTCCCTGAACTGCAGACCAAGTGTGGTGGCAGTTGTCTTTATGAGTAAAATGTGACATATTTTAATAAAAAATCTCATAACAAAATAAGATACCAATATGAGAATTTATATTTTTCCTGTGAAATTTTGCATAATATGTGTAAACAAGACAGGTCTTATCATACTTTCTGCATACTTCTATAATTGTCATCAGTCTGGTTTGAATATTAATTTCAAAGACTGTTGGGTTTTTTTTAAATTATAGTCTGCAGAAAAGCAAACACACCCTTATATACGCAGGCTGTGATCGATTCAGATACAGATTTATGATTACTCATATATTTATTTCATAAACTGCCCGTTTTCTCATGTCTGACGAGACTAAGAATACAATGAAAATATAATACATCCACTCTTTGTTTCTTGCTCCTTATATTTTGTTTAAAAAATGCCATATAATATTACAGAAAAAGCCTGGAGAGTAAGTTAGCTCCAGTCCAAAATGCTTATGATTTGTAGTGCTATGATTCTTGACCTTCGTCAGCTCTTGTTTTCATTAATATTTTTGGTTTTTCGTTTATGTTTTGAGTGTAGTGGCTTAAATTTTCTTGAGGGTGTGAAAGTGAAAGACATTGTTTGTTCGTGTCATCAGACAATGAAGCTGATCCTTGTCTCAATGACGGAAGAGAGCTTTCACTCGCAATGATTAAACTGTGCATTGCCCAGCTGTTGATCGTATAAGAGAAGAATTTTCTTGATAAAGAGTAAAAGTATTTGTAATGAAGAGTAAAAAGTATTTGTGATAAGAGTAGTCATAAATCTATACCTGAATCTTTCACAACCTTCGTATATAGTCTATACATTAGTTGACTTTTAAATTTTTTTGTGAATTAGACATTATGGATCGCTTGCTCAGCCTCTCTCTATTTTTAATGCTAAGCGTTGAAAATCTCATTCATTTTTGGATGAAATAAAAAGCAAAAGAATAAAGAAAAGTGTAGCAGCCAGTTCAACCCTCTTGGTAAAGCTCCCCACATTTGTATGAGGGGTAGGGGAAGGTAGGTGTCACAGGTCTGCAATTCAGAAGCCAAAGGTTCTTTAAGATGCAAATGGGTTGCACCCATCGAGTTTTACTACAGAGAGAGCCAAACAGCTGGAACGTACTTTTGATAACCCCTTATTCTGATTGGTCTAAAATGGTTGGTGGTTCTGGGAGATAGGTCTTTCTTATTCCAAGCATGGAGATACATCCTTGTAAAACTAATATGTTAGTAGGTTTATGAGATAGATCCTTTTACTTCTCATCTTTTCTTAACTACCAGTAACAGGAAGGTGCTAAATTTTACATTTTTTGTGTAGACAGTGTTATAAAGACTTCAGACGGGTGAATAACTAATTTTTTTGTAAAAAGTGGAGATAAAACCTTATACATGTAATACTTAACTGTAATTCACTGCCCTTGTAACAGGAACAAGCCCTTGTCTATTTCATACCATTAGTCTTCATTGTCATCATCATCGTCATAGAGAGTCCTACCTTTAGCAAAAAAAAAAAAAAAAAGGCAGCATCAAATAACCTTATCGTGTGCCTTTCTCTCTTTTCCTCTGTCTGTCTCAAACGTTCACATATGGAAGATTACAGTATTGTGTGGAATGTTTGTCTTCAAGTGTGCAGTCGAGATGTGCTACAGACAGTTCTCCTTAAAACTTTTCTCTTTCAATGATGCAGTGATGCAGTTAAACAGGTAGCTGAGGCAACAATTTCTTCTGATCTTTCTGTAGAATTTCATCTAGGTCTGCAAAAGTAATGCTCTTTTTGTCATGCTTGTGCTAAGCTCATCGTTACTGAGTTCATTAGAAATAGTTGTGACGGCTTCTGAATTTTTTTTTTCTGTTTTTTTCATTGTCTAGGCTTGGAAGTTGTTGCTCTGCAAGTTAACTCTAGGAGAAGAGGTTCTATTTCTTCTCCGTCTGCTCCCCCGATCATTCCTCTTTTTATCCTTGGCTTGGGATTGGGCAATGACAGGAGGACGGTGTTTCCTTCTGTGACTTATAGTCGGTGTTAGGCCTTAGTGCAGGTTTAGGCCTGACCCAGTTTACTCTTTGGGTACCAGATATTTTACTGATTTATTCCAGGTTGTTTATGTGACACCTTTAATGATTTACAGTGATTTAATATAAATCTTGTTTAAGGTCAAAGTACGAACACTGACCCATATAAACTATCTGTGTTTGGAAATGAGCGCTGTTTTTGAAATTCATGTCATTTTTCACTCATGGCTGCTTTACAAATATGGGAAGGTTAAGGAAACAGATTTGATCTTATTCATGAACCGATACATCGGCCACTGGTACTCGAAAGAGTTAATTAGTGATAACCCTCATCGAGTTGAACAGTTTTCAGATTATTTCAGAATCTCGCTCTCTCTCTTTTTCTTATTTATTGCTTCGGAATTTTTTCATTTGAAATTTGTTTTGACCTTTGATGCTTTTTTACGACATTTTAATTAGGGTGGATGAGCATGCAACTCATGACATGTATCATTTCTTTGTGGCAATTTATCCCAGTTAAAGGATATTGGTATGTGTAAGAGGGCGGCCCTCTGTTATTCAATGGAAATGCTGTGCTCTTTCCAACGGGTCCATTTCCTTTTCTTTTTTCTTTTTCTTTTTCAGAATATTCAATCAGTCTTTCAGTTTTCAGAGTTAAAAAATAAAATGCATTTTGGTATTCATGTTTCTGTGTTATAAATGTATACATGCATTTTTGTGCAAACAAAAAGGACTTTGCAATTGAGGATGTATGAATTTTTGCTTTGTGTTTTACCTGCTTCTTTGTATGAACAAATGAGAAAGATTGTGAGGCTTTTAGATGGAACTTATGTTGTCTTGAGCTGCCTCATTTGTTTCAATTTTAAAATGTCCTATATATGACCAGTTTGGGAAATTCCTTTTGTTTAGTTTAGAGATCATTACATTTCTACAATCCTCCTTATAAAATGTAATGAAAGGTGAGATGTTAAGGTAAAATTTTATGTTTTTTTTTTAAGAAAATGTTTGTGTTATTTCCACACAAGAAGACAACTGTGTAGAAGCATCTTTGGGGTTAATTATATTTTGTCATTAAACAAAAAGTAAGTAAAATTCCTTCAAGGCCAATGAGGCCCTTAATGCTGGAGCTTATTCTGGTTTCGGTAGCATGAAGCGGAACAGATGATTTTTACTTCATCTCCTAGACAGGACGCTAGTCCGTCATAGTTTTACTTCCCCAGCAAAATATGCCGGTACCCATTTCGCACTTTGGTGGGGAGGAGAAAAAATGGTGTAAAGTGTCTTTCCTAAGGGCACAATATGGTTGCAGCTGGATTTGAACTCAGGACCCATTGATCAGGAGTCCTATGTTCTAACCACTCGACCACTGTGCCACTCATTAATTTAATGATTAAACTATAACATTATTGGCAATGTCATGGCCCTATATCATCCATCAGTCAGTGTGTCATTGTCAGTTAGATGAAAGAATTTTACGATGACATAATAATCCCACAGTGTTGACTGGATTGTTAACATTTACAATCCGATAGATTAGAAATACAGCTTGTACTTTTAGATTTCATGAGAACCCATCTCGCTTACTACCTTTGAACCCTTTTTTCATTTCATAGCCTTGCAGTCCCTTAATTGTACATAGTTGAAGTCAATACCTGTGTATACATGACTTGATTGGTGTGTAGGAAAACGGCAGCAATGATGTAAAGCTGATTTTACAGCGTGTTATTAAATTCAAAATCATGTGTCAAAATATAAGAAAACACTGTAGTGGTGTGATTGATTTACTCATAAATTATTTTTTAAGTGACTCAGTGCGTAAGTTAAAATCAAATTGCCCTGTTGTCATGGAAAATTACCAAGGCTTAAGATAATTAACAGGTTATTATTATTTTTTATTGAAAAACCATATATCCCTGAAAACTTACATATCAGTCTTGTGCATGATTAAAAACCCATTATTTTAATGCTTAAAAGTTATTTTTATTTCATATAATAATTTATCATTTTTCAATCATTTTTTTTTATGGGACCTCTTACAGTGACAGTCACATTAACATTATGAACTCGTTATTCTAGCTCAACAGTGTAGGTTATTGTAATTTTGTTATATACGTTTTTGTCTCAACAGTGTAGGTTATTGTAATTTTGTTATTTACACTTTTGTCTCAACAGTGTAGGTTATTGTAATTATGTTGCATACACTTTTGTCTCAAAGTGTAGATTATTGTAATTATGTTATATACGTTTTTGTCTCAACAGTGTAGGTTATTGTAATTATGTTATATACGTTTTTGTTTCAAAGTGTAGATTATTGTAATTATGTTATATACGTTTTTGTCTCAACAGTGTAGATTATTGTAATTATGTTACGTACACTTTTGTCTCAGCATTGAGAAACTTGCACACTTGTAGCTTTGTGTGTTTGATAAAACCCTCTGTGTGTAAAACAATTGCTCATGTAATGTTGAGCACTGATGATGATTTCAAATGTTGCAATGAGAGATATAATATTATCAGAAAGAAAGAAAAATCATATTTTTCTATGTCATCTCAAATGCTATCTTTGTTCGTTGATTACATGTAAATTATTTGTTAATTGATGCGTCTTGTTTCTACTGTCTATAGCTTTTGCCTGCATTGTGAAAAAGTAACATTCTTTTCTGTTCCATTTTTTGTTTGTTTTGTTTAATTATCTGTGAAGATGTTTCCTAGTTTCGACAGACTGATGGCTAGAGAACATAGATGAACTGTCATTATTATCGTTTAACTGACATCGGTTTTTAACTTGGACCACATTAAACTACATTGTGTAATCAGTTCAGACAGTTTGACATGTGAATATCATGCGCCTCTAAGAATAGGTCGATCTTTTTTTTCTCATAGCACAATTTGTATTCATTTCATTTCAGGTTTTAATCACGCCCATGTATACATTTCTATTTTTTTAAAAAGAAAAAAAAGAGAATGTCATTTCCAGTGTGTTCATCTATAATACGCTGAGTTATAATGTTGTTGAACAGACTCTTGACACTGGTGTAATTGTTCTTTTATTTATTTATTTTTTACTTCTAATAATTCTGTGTGATTGTTGGTTGTCTGGTAAGCACAGAATTCACGGACTTGATTTTGTTGGGTTGTTTAACGTCGGTTTTCCGGTCCTGGGTGCTTGCAGGTCTGATATCGCCGACGAAAAGAATCCACGGGTCGGTCGGTCGTTTCTTTGTTTAACATCGGTTTTCCAGTCCTGGATGCTTCCAGTTCTGATATCGCCGACAGAGAACCCATGGAGAAATTTATGTATTCTTGTTATTGTATGCAGTATTATTGTGCTGGGCACACATTCAAAGAACTTATGGGACATTATCAGAAGTTATGCATGGTTTATAAAATGGAGGCCTATTTTTAAGAAATGTATGTCACACAAAAAGCCCAACTGAAACGTACAAGGAAATAGCTTCCGAAAGTCGAAAGTTTATCTTTTAGGTTTTTGTTTTGTTTTTGTTTTTTAGCGAATTTTTAAAATCAGCGTCATTTTAATGGTTGAAATACTCTGCCTGTTTTCTCTTTTCTTCATTTTTTTCTTGAGGCTTTGCTTTATTGAAAAGAAATGAACTTCGGACCGTCTTGATATGCGAACTTGTAAGTTAGCGTGAGGCCGATATTACGTGAGTTGTAGAAATGAATGGCTGAGCGACAGTCACATCAACATTATGAACCAATGCTCTAGCTCAACAGTACATGCATTGTAATTACATGTTATGTACACTTTTGCCTCAACGCCGTAGGTTATTGAATGAAATTGCTCGCATGTTGTGTACACCTTTGCCTCAGCAGTGTACGTTATTGTAATAATTTACACTTATGTCTCAGTATTGAGAAACTTACACACCAGTCGCCACGCACGCGTGTTTGATAAAACCCTCTTTGTCGTCAGGAGCAGATAACCGAGGCAAAGAAAAAAACAACAGGTGTACATGTGTCCAAAAGTCCTTGCTGCAACAGTGTTGCTGCATTCCTGACTGCGTCTTGAAGTAAAAGCTTGTAGATCTACATGTATTGTATTATTGCGTGGTCAGATTGAAGTGTTGAAGTGTCTCATTATCAAAACCAATTCACTCATCGGCAGGGTTTTCAGGCTGCAGACTTAAACTACGCGAAGCTGGGGTCGAAAAATGGAATGGAACTCCATTTGTCTATTGTAAAGATTTAGTTTTGTGTATGTTTATGCATGGGTGTGGGTGTGTCTGTGTGTGTGCGAGAGAGAGAGAGAGAGAGAGAGAGAGAGAGAGAGAGAGAGAGAGAGAGAGAGAGAGAGAGAGAGA
>JBDFRD010179190.1:0-12038 GCA_039654405.1 Bullina lineata | reverse complement strand
TCTCTCTCTCTCTATCTCTCTTTCTCTCTCTCTCTCTCTCTCTCTCTCTCTCTCTCTCTCTCTCTCTCTCTCTCTCTGTCTCTCTTCCTCCTTTTTCTTCTCTCACTACCCCTCCCTCTCCCGCTTGTCATCAGATAACTTTGGTGGACGTGGCTGACAGAATCAACCTGGGACTGATTCCAAGTTCCGAACCCAGTTGGCCAATTGCTGCACGTTTGTTGAAGCCAAGTGGGGGAATGTTGCATGTTCACGGAAATGTGACGTGGGGTCGGATTAAAAAAACAGAACTTCCAGTTTCTGCTGGTGACGGAGACAGGTCGAATTGTGCCTCGGGGCTTTTAGTGAGTGCGAGATCAAATGATGAAAATTATAATGGGTGTTTAAATGATTTTATAAAAGAAACAGTGATAGATGAGATGAAGAAAAATGAAGATGTTGTGAACTCGAGGAGTGAAACGGATTGTTCTCTTTGGTGCAAAAATTCAGCTCTGTCTCTCAGTCAGCCGGAAGATAACTTCAAGGATTCTTCAGGAATTTTGTGTCAAGAAGATTCTGATTCTCCTGACGTCCATGAACAATTTTCCTCAAAAGCTGAAGAAATGGAATATGGACAAGAATGGAATGCCCTCTTTGATAATATTGAAGAAAGTAGAGTTTCCTCTAGTAACAAGGATGACAAGAATCAGTCCTGTATGAGGTGGAGTGAGGAGGTTCGGAAAAGGTTTTGTGAGCTGCTGGTGAAGGAGAAAGGTGGCCGATGGTCAGTAGTGGTCCGACATGTAGAGAGAGTCAAGTCGTATGCCCCACATGTGGAACATGTTGTTGTGGACCTGGAGTGTAGACCAGAAAAAGGCCAGGAAAATTCTTGACCAAGAGCAGAGTTTGTGTTTTCTTTTCTACGTTAAATACTTCAGTGTGAAAATGGTTGATGAGACAGAATATGTAGTTTGATTTATTTCATTATGCAACTGTCATTAATTTTTTTCCTCGATGACAGGTGCAAATTATTTATTTGTTTTTCAAATTTGAAAATATTTGAATATTTTGTATGTTAGTGGGTAATGTTGCAATGTAGGTTTAGTTTCTCATTTTGCATTTCCCTCGAAGTATGTTGCATGGGAAAGACTTGTGGACAGAAGAGATTGAAAATGATAATCTTAATGGCACAAGCTGGTAGTTACTGAATACAAAAATTCATAATAATTGCTGTTCCTATTAAAATATTGTTTTACAGGTTGTTTTCTGAGTAAATGGATATTGCCAGCTGTATTCAGCAGTGCAGGATAATGTAATATCAGTGGTGGCAAAGACGTACATGTATTATGGTATTGGAGACAAGTGTGGCTGTAAAATGTTCATAATATAAGAATCCAGTCCTGTCAGAAAGATAAAAGCTGATTTCTGAGAATGGCTTATTTGGCTCATCTTTTCCTTTGGTGTTGTCTTATTTTTTTTACTTGATTGAGACTTTCGTGGCTTCACCTATGCATGTAAAACATTTACTGTCAAAATTGATAAAGAACTCAAGTGTAATGTCACCGTTACCAAACTGTCAGACTGTTTCACATACAAGCATGTGAACCCTTAAGTTTGAAATAACTTCTTTGTTTATGACTCAGTTTTATGACAGAATTGAATGTCAAAGTCAAGCAAAGGTTTTAACAGTAAGATTAAAAGTCATATCAGAGCCAGGTTCCACATCCAGTGCCTGCTCTAAACAATTTCATCTTCATCATTGCCCCTCACCCTTATCAGTGTATAGGCCACACACAAGGGATTTCCACGTCCTTCTGTCCCAGGATAACTTTGCCAGTTCTGACCATGTTTGTCCTGTTTGTTCTTTGTCTCTCCAAACAATTTACTTTCAGTTAATTGCTTGGCATGTATGTACAACAAATGTCCAGTGTTCTGAAATAGCTGGGGCAAAACTCCAACTTGCTTGATGTTCAGCTTTTTAAAATAAAACCCATCTTCATGTGTTTGTTGTACGATAAAGCAATTGCTGCAATAAAGCATATAGGGCATCACTGTAATTTTCCCTTTGAAAATATTTGAAAAATAAAGTAAAGTAATGATTAATGAAGGATACAATGAGTAGGAGGGGGGGGGGGGGGGGCTTTTGAGATAGGGGTGGAGAGAGAGAAAGAGAGAATGAGTGTTTGATTAAATTAAACCTTATAAATTGTGGAGGGAGAGAGTGAGTGATTGATTAATTTAAACCTCATGAATCATGGGGAGATGGAGAGAGAAAAGGACAGTGTAAGAGAAAGAGAGTGAGTGAATGATTTAATGTAACCTCATGAATCATGAAGTTTGAGTAGTGAAGCATAGCTAGCATGTGAGAACACTTAAAACTTGAGAACCAGTCCTAGATATATTGAGGATAAAGAACGAAAAACAAAAAATCTCTATTAGGAGTAAAGTATAAACAATATTTATTGTTAATTCTCTACTACTTTCATTCATCCATTCAATAAAATAACTATGCTGGAATGATTCAAAAGAAACAAAATAATGTCTCAGAATACAATGCAAAAAGCCAATACAATTTTCATAGGTCACAAGACCATGAAACGTAAAAGGATAAACTTAAAAAAAGCAATCACCAACACTGACACTGAACTAACAACGCAATATTAATTGTAAACTTTTGCGCTTATTCTTCGTTTATTCATTATCCTACTTTATTACATGTACTAAAATACTTGACTAGAAAGGGTGAATACACATTCACTGATTCACTGAAAAGTGGAATGCATACAAACAACCTGAAATATGAGTCGGGTGAACAAATTAAGAAAAATTTAACATTTTTGTTTCAGAGATCATGTTCTTAGTGATAAAGATGCAACATGGCAACAAAGAAAAAACAAAAATCAAGCACACAAACAACTGATACTGCTTAACAACCAAGCACAATAAACAGAATATTTCTGTGAACTGAAATAAAATCAAATAAAATGATGGACACTGTCATGAATTACATAGACTTCATGAATTTGTTCTTAGACTAAAGACCCCTTTGAAATTCAACTTATTTTCGGAACATTTGTTCAATTGATATCGAATGAACGATTTGTGAAAGTAAAATTCAAACCAAAATTTGAAAAAGCCTACTTGTTCACATTGCAGCCCTATGCTCCACAAGGAGCCAAGAGGATTAAGTCAAGTCACTTGTTCACAACCTCATCACAGAAGCATATTGCTTCATGGAAATGGAATACTTTCATACAGACAAAATAATCTCTATTCCCGAGAAATTCAATTTGGTAAGTTTCTCAGTAATCTCAGTCACAATCCGTGAAGTAATCCCAAAGAGAAACTCAAACTACTCAATTAAAAATAATACATGCATGACATAATTGAACAACTGTATGACCAGTGTGAGAATTATATTAATTAGGTAAAAAGCTGAAGCTCTGTGAACTCCAAAAACGAAAAAAAAAAGATTAAAAGATCAGGTGAAATTTACTCTGTCAAAAGTATAGAACATATCTGTCATAAAAAATTGATGTTACATATTCATGTATTCAAATCTGTTATAAATTCAGCTCCATAAAAAGAACAGTAACGCTGGGCCCTTAATTTTACATTTTTCGTATCCAGTAATAAAAACCACAATATCTATTATTTTCCGACATACATGTACCTGCTCTAAGAGGATTATTACATAATGCATGTCAAGGTGAAACAAAAGATAATACAACTGTGGTGAAATTTTAACCTTTGATTTTTAACTTTGAAGCCATTTTATAAAATTTTTTTTCATTATTATGACATAAACTAACGTTGGCTTAGTAAGTTCCATAGTTTGACCTGTGTACAAAAAAAAAGTTATATTTCCTAACTCCTTTTTTTTTCAAAAACAAAACAAAACAACAACCACAAAATAAAATAAGGATGATGATTTTTCAGGGATTCAAAAAAAAAAAGCACCATGTGTACATTTAAAAGTTTTGCAGATGTGAAAAAATATAAAAATAAAAGACTATGCATTCTGCTTCTGAGTATTTGAAACGAAAGGGAAAAAACAGCACCAGATGATCTAGTCCCCGGTTCAATAATTTTCAGCTGATTTGTTAGGAGGGAGGACTGTTTAAATACTTTTAAAAAATACTAAAATACTAAACAAATAAAATGAATCATATTGCAATAATGTGCCTACACCCAAGTTTCAAAGAACAGTTGTCAGTTATTGCAAGAAATGGCAGTGCTAACAGTTTCAATTTCTGATGAACATTAAAATAGATTTCTAAATAGAATAGGGAGAAAATGGATGAACACTAACTGTACATGGAATCATGTCCTTGTTTTACGTATACTAGATATATGTTGATATTATATACTACTTCTGGAATAATTCTGGTTAGACACCTGGATTCCCAAAGGTAAAGAAGTGCATGAAAAAAAAAACATGAGTGAAAACAACTGGAACAACTGAGAGATAATTAAATCTACCAGTTATTGCAAGAAAGGGCGGTTTGAACAATGTCACTTTATGATGAACGTTAAAATACATGTACATGTATGTCATGTACCGTTTAAAATTAGAATGACACAAATCTAATAAGTATGTATAATCACACGTAATCCTCATAATATTTATTTGTAAGCACATTTTCATCCTTATGCCAATTCATGTTGATAAATCTTTTGAATTCTGATTAGATGCCTTCATTTAATCCCAAAGTTAAAATTAACGTAGCACAGGAGTGAAATTGCTGAGTGAGAAAATAAAGTGAACAACTGAGAGTACAATAAGCCGCCAATCCATCACGTCCCACTGAATAAGAAGGTGAACCCACTTAAACTGTTAGGATCTATTGTTAATATATGTATGTCTTTTGAGTACAAACTCCAGGTATCTGACCCATTAGACTCCAGACTAGAGTCGCGAACGAAAGTCAGTGTTTTTTTTATCTAAAATGCCATTGCAAGATCCTCGGCATCAATTATGACCAATTGGGAGAACAAAAACAACAAAGAAATCTCAGAAAAGGTAAAAGTCCTGAGCATACTGATCCCTTGCGCAAAAAGTCTGAGATAGTAAGAACAGTGATATGTCAAGAGTAAAAGAAAAGTCAAGTTCCATACCGGTATAGACTTTATCTATGTTTTAATACTACGAAGCAGAACAGATAATATTAGATCACATCCTAGACAGGATGCGAGTGTGTCATAGGTTGATTTCCCCAGCAGAACATGCTGGTACCCAGTTCACACCTGATTTGGGAAAGGATAAATGCATATTGGGTTTCTGTCCTAAGGATGCAATATAGTTGTCAAAAATTTAAAGCCAGGATCCTTGGATTGGGAATCCAATGTTGTTCTTGCCATTCAGTCACCGTGCCATACATGAGAAAAAGATGGACATGAAGTAGATTTCAAAGCAGCTGCTGCATGGTGAAAAGACCCAGAGAGAGAGAGACCAAAGACACGTTTACAAGCAACGTGATCTTATTTCATGTAAAACTCAAAAGGTGGTCAAAGGTTAGCAAAGGTGAAAACACAACGGGCAGCTAAAGTGAATAGAAAATAATCTCACAGGAAAAAATGCCGAAGCTTGAAGAAGAATAACCCACAATTCTATCATGCATTTCTGCATTAAAACTTGTATGCACTGGTAAGATTAGCTATGAGAGAAGATGCAACTGCAACAAGAAGAGTACAAGAGTGCAGCTGCTTCAACGATTTGTCAGACAAAAAAAAGAGCCACATGTGATATTAAAATAATCTCCACTTTCCGTTCCAGGAATAAGATCATTTCCAATCTTTAGCAGCTTGCAGGATACCTTTATACCTGAAACCTTAAAAGTGCTGCAGGAAAATGAGTATCACAATCTCTTGAGATCCAAATGGTGTGAATAATATCTCAATTCCACCCGGATTATGGATAAATGCAAGCCAAAACCCTCATAAAATTCAAGGAAATGGAAGATAAATTAAACCTTGTACATGACATATTATTTCACAAAAATAGAATTAGCCTTGTCATCTCTTCGGAATAACATGTAGGTCATGTCGGAGAAAGCTATCAAACATGTATTCCTAGACAGTAAGCCAAGCTCTGCACGGTACAACCTCTTCTGATCTCGGTGTTAACTCTGCGTTACTTCAGTTCCCTAAGATTTATATTCTTATGGCACACATCCTGTTGGCAAGAATACAGCTTGGAGTAATTTCTATTCTCCATGGAGTTAAAGCTTGCAATATTCGGAAGTGGCATTGTGCATGCAATAACAGAGCAGGAATTATTTGACACTATTTTAAAAAGAAACAAGTTGACAATTTTGTCATTTAAAAAAAAAAAAAGGGAATCTAAATTCGTTGGTCTCTTGAAGCAAAGGGAGAAATAAACTTATAAACCAGTTCATAAATAAGAAGTAGGTCACACCTCAGCACTGAAAAAAAAAATCAGTGCAGTTAGACAAAAGCTCCGAGTTTAGCAAAAGCTATACTAAAAACAAAACAGAAAAAGTGTTCGAGTCATTCCTCTTCAAACAATCCTATAATTAAAATTGAAGAAATATATCAATGTGAAGATATGAGAAAAGTGATATCTACAAACATTTAACGTCCAATATAGTTATTATATATTATATATCATTATATATATATAAATATATATTATATAGAGCCAAGAAAAAAATGAAATAAAAAAAAGAAAGCCATTTGTAAGCACAAAACTAGAACAGCACAGAAATCGATTGAGATCAATAACGCTTGATTCATCTGATGGCAGTAGTGAGTCAGAAAACATCAACAAAATTTTCCTCAGGCAAACAGCCCACCCAAAAACACCAAGCTGTTGTCCTCTCCAACTCCGCCTGGAAGCTTACCCCAGGGCGGCAACCAGCCGGTCACAAGCCCGGATAATGGAGGAGTGTTGGGCAGTGGGCTAGCAACCCTCCACCTTAAAAAATCCTATAGCTACAGAAACCGCAACAACAACAAACCAACTTCAGCCGGGTTGGGATGAGTTCCCTGAGGAAGGGCCTATGACAGGGACTGGTGAAAGCCCTCCGGCAGCCAGCTCGTTGACAAATCTTCTTACGACCAAGGCAAAAACCAAGAATGGGGACCTTGTACATCCAAACCTTATATGAGAGTGGAAAATCAGCCCAAATGGCCAAAGAAATGAGTAAGTACAACATCAAGGTACTCGGCTTGTGTGAGACAAGGTGGAATGAACGTGGCCAGACAAGACTATCATCAGGACAAACTATCATTTACTCTGGGCATGAGGACCTAGAGCACAACCACACACAGGGCGTGGCACTGTTGATGTCCCCAGAGACAGCCAAGGCTCTCATGGCATGGAAACCAGTCTCACCACGCCTGATGGCAGCAAGGTTCAACTCCAAGGGAAGAAAGATTAGCATCATACAATGCTATGCACCAACAAACGCAGCGGATGAAGATGACAAGGTAGGCTGTAATGAGAATGGAGAGCTCGTCTCAGATGTCTGCGCCTTCAATGATCTTGTCATGGGTGGCACCATATTCCCGCACAAGATGATACACAAGACAACATGGACTTCCAACGACATCACTGTCGCTCGCAAGTGGAGAAGACGCCTCCTCGATGCAAGAACAAGACGGGGTGCAGATGTTACATCGGACCACCAACTCCTTGTGGCTACAGTTAAGATGAAGCTGAAGTCCTTCAATGACACATGAGGAAGACCACACCACAAATTCAACGTACACTTTTTGAGGGATAAGAAAAGAAAAAAAAAACGTTCACCTGTTCAGCCAAGAACAAGTTTGAGGCTGTTGCGGGACTAACCGAGGAGACAGTAGAACACCACTGGTCAGCATTAGAAGATACCTGGAAGAAAACATGCTTGGAAGTCATAGGAAAAGACAGAAAGAACACAAGGAATGGATCACTGCAAAGACCTGGGCCAAGATAACAGAAAGAAGGAACCTCAAGCAGTAGATACTAAACTGCCAGAACCAGCAAGAAAAGGAAGAACTGAGAGCACAGTACTGGGAAACTAACAGGTGAAAAAGAATGCTAGGGAAGACAAGAGAAATTCCATCCATGAACTCACAGAAGACGCAGAGACAGCCTCCCTGCAAGGCAACATGAAACCACAGTATGATATAACCAAAATATTGTCAGGAAAGAACAATAACCCCAGCAAGTCAGTGAAGGATAAGAATGGAAACGTGGCAGGCCAGAGCTTGATGGGCAGAGCATTTTGAAGAAGTTTTGAACAGACCACCTCCAGCATGCAGCTTTGAAATTCCATCGGCCAGAGAGGAAATCCACATCAACACAGCCTCACCCATAAAGACTGAAATCACAAAAGCCATAAAAAGCTTGAAAAACGGCAAGGCCGCAGGTCTAGATGGAATCCCCCCAGAAGCCCTCAAGGCGGATCCAGCACTGTCCGTGGAAATGCTACATCCCGTATTGCAGAAAATCTGGGAGCAAGGACATGTCCCCACAGGTTGGAAGAAAGGTCATTTGTTCAAACTTCCAAAGAAAGGTGAACTCTCCCAATGTAACAGTTGGCGAGGAATCACACTTCTCTCCATCCCCAGCAAAGTCCTCACCAGGGTGATGCTGGAACGGCTGAAGGAGGCCGTGGACAAGAAATTGAGACCGGAGCAGGCAGGATTTCGGAAGAACAGATTGTGTACAAACCACATCACTACGCTCCACATCATCATAGAGCAATCCATCGATTAGCGGTCTCCCTTGTACATGACCTTTGTCGATTTTGGGAAGGCTTTTGATAGTATAGACAGAGATGTTATCTGGAACCTACTGCGACATTATGGAACCTCCTCCAAATTTATAAATATCATTAGACAACTCTATGATAACTCCACGTGCCAGGCCATTCACAACAATAAGTTGACAGAATAGTTCAAAGTGAAAACTGGAGTAAGACAAGGCTGCATTCTGTCCCCAACCATCTTTTTAATTGTCATTGATTGGATCATGAAGCACACAAGCACTTTCAATGGACCTTCTCAAAAAAGACTTGAAGATCTCGACTTTGCGGATGACATCGACAACGACATGCACAGGAAAAGCTTAACAGGCTTGCTATTGCAGCTGAGAAACTGGCCTCTGAATCAGCAAGAAGAAGACAGAAATAATGAGGATCAACAACAAACGTGTACTTGGGGAGTGCAGTCAGCAAGGATGGAAGAGCAGAGGACGACATCAAGAGCTGCATTAACAAGGCCAGGCATGCATTTAACACCCTGCGCCCAATCTGGAGATCCCGAACACTTTCCCTCGAGAACAAGCTAAGGATTTTCACCACCAATGTTAAATTAGTGCTCCTATATAGAGTAGAGACCTGGAGAGTGACATCCTCAAATACTCATCAAATACATGTACAAGTATTTGTCAACAAATGCCTGCGCCACATCCTCAACATTCGGTGGCCTGAGGCAATCTCCAACTCCAGGTTATGAGAAAGAACAAACCAAGCCCACATCAGCAAGACACTGGACGACGCAAATGGGGATGGATTGGCCACACCCTGCGCAGACCAGCAGACACCATCTCTAGGCAGGCACAAGAGTGGAATCCGCAAGGGAAAAGAAGGAGAGGGAAGCCAAAACAGACAGAGCGCAGATCCACGGAGAACGAGGCCAGGGCCACCGGAATGACATGGGCCCAACTGAAAGGGTCAGTCCAAACCGGGTGCGTGGAGAGGTGTTGTTGTGACCCTATGCTCCACAAGGAGCCAAGAGGATTAAGTCAAGTAAGTCAAGTTAGCAGCGCTACTCCGTATCATAGTCCTCTTCACGCCCATTTATTACGTTTATTACGATGATGTCCTTATTCGTGACTCGTAAAAACAAGGTTGAAACCAAAACAAAAAAAAATAAATAAATCGACTTGCGATTAGTGGAAATTGAACTCGGAATAACGTGTTCAGTTAGCCTACGCCCAACCGATAGAGCAATTCTGTCACTCACTGCAAGAGTCTTTACGAGTCGAAGACAAACCGCACGGGAATCCACTATGATCGGTGTCATGTTTCCTTCTCGTTTCGAGTTCACTTGCCAAAAACGAGAGGATGAAATCCGAACGAATCCACTGTTTGGGCTACGTTGTTCAGTTTTCGTCCGAGTAGTTTGTTTCACATGTTTGTGAAGAGGCTGAAAGACGTTTCAAAACTTTCTTCTTTTTTAAGCTGCATTACTGCTGTTGCTGATGCTCCTCCTCTTCAGATAAATAGATAGGTAGGATGGAGGATTGGCAAGGAGATATGTGAGTCGGCCGATTGGTCAATAGACACTTTGGTAGGCGGGAGGTCAGGTGGACTGACAGTTACATGTGCAGAAGAAAGAGCTAAAACATTATGCGAGAAAGAGAACGTAAACGAGACAGTAGACGAAACTGTAGTAAAGGCATGAATACAGCAATGACGGACGAACTAATCATTGAGACTCAAACGGAAAGATAAAAACAGACGAAAGAATAAAAAGTCGACTATACCATGGCACTAAAGCCTTTTGCTTTCTTTTGTATTTTCCAGGTGTTGACGTTGTAAGTCGGATGCCAACATATAAGTCGCCTTTTTTAAAGCAAGGCTACACCTGTTGGCCTGTGAGTGGGGAAAGCGACTTGGCTTCAAAGTCTTTTAGTAGCTACAGAGTCACACAACATTGCTTTCATCACTACTCCTTGGGGTCAAATTCGAACTGGACGGCGTACCCAAGTGTTGCAAGCATGTTAACATTCCTTGTGGTAAATGGTCGGGACTCGCCACAGTTATGTACGTTATTAATTTTCTGACTTACTAGATATTATGATACTGGTCACATTCATTTAGCGATTAATCATAATAGGTTCATTCTAAGCCATATCCCTCAGTTTTTTCAACAGACGGATCACCCGCGTCTTAAAGCACGCATCCACGCTAGATGTTGTATCCATGGAGGCTCATTGCAATTTTAACACGGCGTTTCCTCTGATGGAGATCAAAATGGGGTTTTAGCTATTTTTGTGCTTTGAAAAAAACAAGGGAAGAAAAAGACGAATGGCTCATGAAAAGAGAATAGGTCATTACATGGACCTACATAAATTAAACATAACTTGGAATTGAGATTATACTCAGCTGATTTAAATAAGTGTAAGCATGTGGACGAGGAGACTTATGTTGGGTTAAAACATAGTTGGTCCTCTCATTGTTGAATATGTATGTGCTTCAAATATTATGTATTCAAGTGTATAAAGTTTATGTGAAGCAAAGCACGGTCTTGTAAGCTAAGGCACATTGCACTTGTGGACACAGAGAAAAGGCCTTCTCGCTTACAAAACAAAGTATAATAACCATTCTTTTATCTCTGTAAAAAAAAAAGCTTTTAAATCAGGTCATCATCATCATCATCATTGCCCCTCACCCTTATCAGGGCATAGGCCACACACAAGGGATTTCCACTTCCTTGTGTCCCAGGATAACTTCCTAGTTCTGACCATGTTTGTCCTGTTCCTTCCCTGTCTCTCTCCACACATGTTCTCCATGTTTCCCTTGGCCTTCCCCGTTTTCGGGTTCCTTGGGGGTTCCACTGCAGTGACTGTCTGGTGATGCTACCTGGTGATTTCCGTAAAGTATGCCCAATCCATCTCCATCTTTGTTTTCCTAGCGCTTCTTCTTTGGGTGCCTGCCCTTCTCTTTTCCATATGTCATAATTCCTGATCTTATCTTCCCATCTGATCTTGAAAATCTTCCTTAGGCAACTGTTCACAAATGTCTGGATCCCCTTAGGGATGCTTTTAATGGTTATCCATGTTTTGCATTCATACATCAGGACCGATTTCACATTAAACTTGAAGAGTCTGATCTTCGAGTTGATTGACCCTTTACTTGCTCTCCACACCTTCAGTAATTGGTTAATTGCTGTTCTTGCTTTGCCAATCCTCGCTTTGATGTCGGCCTCAGTTCCTCCCTTTTTGTCTCATCATGGAACTCATCATTAATCATCAACTTCATCGACTTTGAAAAAGCATTTGACAGTGTGGATCGAAGTGTACTGTGGAAACTGATGCGCCACTACGG
>JBDFRD010179079.1:0-12039 GCA_039654405.1 Bullina lineata | reverse complement strand
TAGATAGATAGATAGATAGATAGATAGATAGATAGATAGATAGATAGATAGATAGATAGATAGATAGATAGATAGTTTGGAGATCGGTTCAAGTAAAATACTGTAAGACGCTATTTATAAATGCAATTTACTTCCGCAATTGGAACCATTCAGTTAATGCGTTGCCGCATTTGATTATCTACTTGTATAACTTACATCCACTGTTTCTGTTTTTATTTTTCTATGTCTCATTTTGACCTTGCCCGTTATATTCTCTGTGGGTCTTCCCTTTATAAAATAGTTTGTTGTGTACGCTAACTGATTTTCCACCAACTTTATACAACGATGCTGTCTTGAATAATGCCGTGTCTTTTTTGTGCGGTTACTACTAATAACAATATAAGGAATGCTGTTCATTTTAACTTGTCACGAACATCATACTAACGCCTCACGGTGCAATTTTTTCGTGTCAAAGACAGACAACTTGGTAAGGTTCATTTCTGTTATTCCCCACCATTCAGAGTTATACACAAGAGCATACTGTGCTCAGCTCGTATAGTTTCAGCTCAGTCTTCATTCTGCATTCATCTTCTCTTTCTAGTCCCATAACCTTCCAGGGTCGTATGGCGAATGCATTGCTGAACATGTTAATTTTTCATGCAGTGAGTCTTGGGCGTAAATAACCTGGCGGAGCCCATCCCTCTCCAGGCCTCATTCTGTATTACTGTCATCTAAATGATGTACGTTATTGTTAAGCATACTGCATCCGGGATTGTTCCAACTGTGAGAAATATAAAAGTGTGTTTGGGAACAATTTCGTCGTAGATTTCAGTCGTTTCCCGCACTGTCCTGTGAGAGGGCTGATCTCATGGTGGTATCTGCACCACACAGAAAGGCTAGATCCTTAGCGGTGACAAGCTCACTTGATATATTGATCACATGATCGACCTATCGATCCGCAGCAGGGGATATCAATAAAACCGGTGAGAATGATGGGTACACAGATTTATGCGCATTTATTAATCCTTTTATTGAGTGCTGTCATTAGTAGTGGTACATGTGATAAGATCAATAAGGAGATAGGAATAAACTGAACAGGCAAGCAAACAGACAAGTCGACGGAGTGGAGGCTGATTCCGTCTCGCCCATGTATGGATCATGACTGTCTAAGTTCAAGTCCGTACTTAACTGTTCCTTGTGGCTTCAGGCTAATAAAGGGAAGACTTAATTATTTGGCCCATGTTCTAACTCGGTAGAGAACAGGACATTGACCCCTGAAGCTGTAACATTAACTTAGGAGTAAACTTAGAGGTGAAATCAATATAAACTTAGATACGTAATGTGAGTTTGTTAACCATTTTAGAAAAAGCGAAAATTGGCCTGTGTACTTTACCTCTGCATTTTATTATGTCGACATTAAGTATTCTTTTCCCCTTCCACAATTAACACTTTAAACTCCTATACCATATATTCTATATATACTTGCCTTTATACTTTTCTTGAATTGTTTGTGTTGCTTTAATATCTGGGTTTTGTTCCATTCTTTTGTTTCGTTATCTGCATCTACTTTACGCTTTCTAGCACTGAGGTCTTTGTGAGCTAGAAAATCCCTTACACACGAACGTACTTTAAGCAATCACTAACTTGACAGTTAAGTGTAAATGTTTACAAAGGCCCTCCTTCAGACAAATAATTTATTCTTTTGTTTGTGTGGTGTGCTTTGTATAGAAGCTTCGGTATGCATTGACGACTTTTCTATACAGACGCTTCTTATACATAGATTAAAACGGGTTTGCCACAGACAGGTTGTTCACTCAGGCAACATGTTTCGATCAGTCACTTCACTTCGCCTTCAATTTGATGACGGTCAGGCTTGGCCCCGGGTTATGACATCGACCAGTGAAGAATCTATTTGATTCAGGTATGAAATTGGGTTCCACAATAATAATAATACGAACACGTCTTCTCAGTTCAGTGTCAAGTGGCATGCTCCAGGTCTCCACTGGGCAATCTATTAACAAAGTGTAGGGATTAATACGACTTTCCGTGCCAGCTGATCTGAACGCAGATTTCTTTTGTCATAGGTATGCCCCCAGGAAACATACAACCCCCACTTCTCTCCCTGTACTCCAAAAGCTTTGACACCCCTTTGTTCTCTTTCTGTTTTTCTTTGTCTTTCTCTGTCCCTCTGTCTCTGTGTCTCTTTATGCCTTTCTCTGTCTCTTTCTCTCTATGTCCCTCTTCGTCTCTCTGTCTCTGTTTCCCTCTTGGTTGGCGTTCTTTCATTATGGCGAACGCTATCTATTCTTTAAGAAGGAACAAATAAGCATTGATGCACGGTGGGGGAGTTCTATTTCAGGAGAAAGCAAACTTACACCTGTTAATAAAGCGTATCGTGCTGTAAAAGACCAAGACTACAACTGGACCGCAGGCGAATATAAAGGCTGTTGTGTGATCCATGAGGAACGGACCAAACGTACAAGTAGCACAGAGAGAGACTAAGATCTTTATTGTGAAAGGTGTTTTACACGCAGTGAACTACACAAACACAAGCAACCAAGCGCGCTAGGGCACGGCCGTCTACGCTCTGTGTTGAAGTATAAATGCGAAACTGCTCCTTCTCGACGAATAATAACGGCGCTCTGGTGTCTGTTTGGTATTGTTTGGATTCAGCTCTTGTCGTATCGCTACCAATTTCTTTTGTCATTTGCCTTGTCGATTGAAGTTGTTTCTGTTTTGCCCATTTTGTCTTGAAAGTTTAATATTTTTGCTTTCAGGATTTGATCTTTGTTCTTGCTCCTTTTTCCTCGCGACAAATGATTTGTCTTCTTTTGTCAGTCCATTATGAAAAAGATTTCAACTGTATTGGCCGTAATCGCTTTTTTACCTTCTTATCGTTCACCCCCTTCTCATTCTCGTTTTTTCCATTTCAGCAGTGCTCATCTGGTACTTCAGTTTCCTTACACATACAAAGTACGCATTCCGCACGAACTAACTAAATATTTATTTTCTTCTTTTTTCCTCCTCCTTCTCTTCTTCTTCTTCATCTTCTTCTTCTTCTTGTATTCCTTCTCCTTCTCCTCTTCCTCTTCTTTCTTCTGTCTTCCATCCTCAGTATTTTTACGCTCTCGGCTTTCTCCTGTCTAGTCAGCCGATCTCTCCCCCTCCCTCCCCACCCCTTCTCTCTCTCTTTCTCTTTTACTGTCTAACCCTAACCCTTCTCACCCTTTTATATTATTGACAAAACCGAAATAATTGATTCCTGGTCTCTCCTTTACACTGAAAACACCGAAGCGTGATCGACGGGCAATAATGCCTCCGGCCAATAATTGATCGAGAAAACGACTTGCTCAAAAGGAAAATCGGCATTGAAAGGCCAATAACTTTAACATGGCGTTCTCAAACGGAATATAACCATTGTCCAGTGATTAAGATCAACTTTATAGTTGATCACGTCCCGGTTGATGTAACAAACTTGGAACAAAATCAATATTGAAACGGCCGCTCATTAAACTTAAAAGGAAGCTGCATACGCTCTATATCGACAGACTCCTCCCACGTTATGGTCTTTCATTTCTCAAAGTAACGCACAGAAGCAGCAAAAATCGTTTTCCTTTGCATTCAGCATCAAAGAGCATAATAAGAATGCCTGCCGTGATCTGAGCCCACTGGAAAAGAAGGCTTATCTCTATCTCTTTTCGTGCTCTAATTAGTCACCATATGGTGGTCGCTAGGAAGAAAGAAGGTAGGTGGTAGTTTTGAGAGAGGTTCTATTACGCATAGTGCTGCAATGTGACCCCAAGAACAAGACACGGAACTCTAATCCGATTAAGCTGTCGTTGCGTGGGCTAATCCACAAGGAAGCATGCTCAACGCGGGCTGTACATCTGTTTGCAAGGTAAGGAAACACTGCAGTCCACCAGAACAACAGTAATCAGTAACGGTATTAACCAGCTGACAAAGAAATAACTCCGAATACGATGGCAGACAAAACAATAGGTGTTGGTAGGAAGAGACAGTCTGTGGGCAAACAATATGAAACTGTTTGATAATTTGAAAATAACTAGTACGCCTAATTCAGATGATAGTGTGATTTTTAATGGCTCATTACAAAAATTGTGTGCTTTATATTGTTGTTATGTTTTATTATCATATATTCTTTATCCTGTACGGAGAGAGAGAGAGAGAGAGAGATAGAGAGAGAGAGAGAAAGAGAGATAGAGAGAGAGAAAGAGAGGCTAGTTGAAGGTGAGAGGGAGACTGGGATGGATGAAAGAAAACATAGCATTGTTGACTCAGTAATGATAAAAGCAATAAAGGCACCAACACCTAAATACCCATTGAGGCTAAACGCATTTACAATTTAAAACAACGAACAAAAAGTATGTACAAAACGCTAGAAGACAATGAAGGTACTTACCTAATAAAGACACGTCGATTAATCGTTTCTGCTTCATGACGTCGTCCTTGTATCGTTAATTACAGACAGGTTAATCGACTAAATCAGCATCTTACACAAGGATTGTCTTGTTGTCACGGCTAGTTTATGCCTATTTATGACAGAACTCGCCAAGGACCAAAGAGCTGTCGGAGAAGCATACCCTAACAGTAATCCATCACACACAGGCGGGGTAACTGTTCAGTCGGTCCAAACACTGCGGTCAGCGGTGATCGTGTATATACTGATATCAGTGTCCTCGCTGACAAGAGAGACGACACTTAAGAATAATCGAGATAAGATAGATCTTTACTTTAGTTACTTAGACGGACCCGTGCACACAAATAATTTCCGACTCGTAATCGCACTTTCAGATCCACACACACGGACACTAGTGTAGTGTACGTTGCCTGTTTGGTGTCTAGGGTATGTAAGAACAAGTTCCTGCCAGCGCTCCTGTAGAACAACACAGACGTTCTTTGAAACAATAGAACTATCTATAAAACCAGCACGTCCTTGGCACGAGGATCGTATCCTCGTCGTAAAATAATAATGATGTACGCTGCCCGTACCGTTTTGAAGACACAGTTATAAAAAAATACCATAACATTCCAACAGCTAGAAGGGCTCTCTTTCAAAACGGTAAAAAATCAATTCAAACTCTCCACGGCCACGGCTATTCAAAATTATTATAACTAGATCCACCGACCTCTGAATACAAAAAAATCATAGAAGTCTTTCCCTCTCGTTGCGCCCATTCACTAGCCCTCTCTATGCTGTTCACTTTTTTATACCTATCCCTCGGTGGAAGAAAACTCCGAAGTTACTTATCAAAGAATTTCTCGCCCGACCCGCTCCGTATGCAGTCATTCCTAATCCAGGCGTAAGCTTTGGCCGATAGCGCGACTGACAGAGCAAACACGGGCAAGGCGAGGCAGTGAGAGTGGCACGGCCTGGGCCCACAACGGTACAATGGCCCAACAGCAGACCAGCCTATCGGCTCCGGAACTGTTGGAAGCACTTATACCCCTCTTGCCCTCCCCTGCCCGTCCGTGCGAGTCAAGAGAATTTGATATGGAAGCCGTGCTTAGAGGGTTGGTGAGATTATTTTCAAGCAAACCTACCCTAGCTTTTGTCAGCACTAGAGGTACTGGTGCCTTATAGCTGGAGTTTTGGTTTTGTTTTTTTGTTTGGGATCAACCGCAGTGCCAATACTTAAAGCTATAACGACGGTGACACATTTGAAGGCCTGCTCCTTAATAAAACTAGATAAGAAAGACAGTGAAGTATTTCTCACTTTTATCGGCATTCATTAACGTAAAAATGACAGATCTCAATATATCAAGTTATGATTTTAATATTTCTCAGCAGACTATCAGCCAAGGACAAACTACGTCAGATTTTAACGCGTCGGGCAAAAAAAATCGCCATACTCTCCAAAATAATAAAAAATAATTACGTTCTGAAAAAGAAAAAAAGAATTGCCACACCAAGGAAACGGAAGAAATATTTACGAAATCGGGATAATCGCATTACGGTCACCTACGCATTAGGAGAAGGAAAAGTCGACCATCGTTGAAAATAAGCACAACTCGGGCGGACTGGAATTCTATGAAGTAGACACAAGCACCTCTTCAGAGCTGACCAGCACGTGACATGAGTTCCCCTGGAAACACGTGAGGGATCGATTGGTTACTTTTTATAGCCTCACCTGATGTGCAGGCGTGTCTCGAAACGCATCTTTAAAGGATGTGAATAGCCTTCTTGACTACTGCCATGGGAAAAATGTGTTTTGAATATAAGAACAAAAAAAAAACGAAACAAAGATAAATTGGGTAGGCGTACTGAAAAGCATTGATGGAAACAAGAAATTGGGCACAAGGCCAAAAGAACAGAATAAACATTAATAAAGTTAAGGCCTTGACATTGCACTGAGATGCACTCAAAAGCAGGCAGGCTAACACAGACACACAAAAGCATGGCAAGACAGATAGAAGCACTGAGATTATTAGATGAAAAGCCATGACTTATTATGCGGATTAAAAACAACAGTGATACTTCCTTTCTCAGAGAACATCACACTGAGAACACCGAGGGGGAAAACACCCTTTACAAATAAAATATCAACTCCCAAATAGAGGTTTGATAGTTTAATGGAATGTTCCGAAGAACCATTGACGTGCTATGTCATTTGTTCACATAGAGAGGTATACACATTATAGATATCACACAGGAAGGAGGTTGGGAAAATATTTATTCTGTGAATAATCAGGAAGAGGGAGGAAGGGTGGATATCATGAAGGTAACAATCGTCACGAGAATGATGAATTCACATCAGATTAAAATTAAGATACAAAGGAAAGAAAAATACTCAGAAAAAAGCAAGAAAACATAAGCAACAAACATCGATACTATTATTTTGTTTATTATTTTGCTTTCCTAATAATATTATATCAGTTATGCAAAACATCGACTTACTGCATTTCATTATGACAAAGAACAAAAATGGCAAAGTATGATGTTATTAGATCTGAGCGACAAATCAAATAAGCATAACATTCATCAACTTTGATGTATATTTTGTTTTGTTCATATAAAACATTTTGATTTTCTATGGGCACATATTCGTGAACATCATTCTGACAAAGACTCAGAATAAAAAAGGGCAGCCTGGGGACAAAGTTGTACACGTAAAACATTACTATCATTATTCCTTAAAGTAGTGAGACACGGGATCTTGACTTCCGTAGTTCTTGGAATCATAGACAATTCTTCTTCTTCTTCTTCTTCTTCTTCTTCTTCTTCTTCTTCTTCTTCTTCTTCTTCTTCTTCTTTTTCTTCTTAGAGATATTCTAACAATAAAACATTTTAAAAAATTAAAACGATCATAAAAATCTGTTTCAAAAACGTTGCACTCAAAATCACGTCATGACTGAAGAGCAAGGCAACGCTCCAGCGCGTCCACTCCTTTTAAGTCGACAGGCGTCGAGGTAACCGGAGTCGACGGAGCGGACAGGAATAGCGAGATGAATTAACTGTCTCCAACACATTCCAGGCTGGTAAACGTGTGTCTGCGCTATTTTGAACCTACTCTTGCGTTAATTTATTCCCCCCAGATATTTTCTTTTCTAAAAACAGGAGGGGCAGAAATAGGGAAAAAATGAGAGGGAGGTGGGGGGTCCGGAAAGAAGAGGATCAGGAGGAGGGAGGGTAACTGCTAAACGTCAAACGGGAGTTGGGATTACGCAGTTGTGTAAATGGGATTCTGAAGATGTGGTGTCCAGACAACGTCTAAAATGGGAAGCTGTGGGAAAAGACCAATCAAACGCCCATCAACCTTGATATTAGAAAATGGAAGTGGGATTTGGTTGGCCACACTTTGAGAACGCCTCCGAGTAAAATCACAAAGACAATCACTGGACTGGAATGCACAAGGGAACACGAGGGTTGGAAGACAAAAGAAAACATGGGGGAAATGTACAGAAAATGAGACAAAAGCGGGTGGATTTTCGTGGCCCCAGATTAAGCATATTGCTCAGAACCGTGTCCGTTGGCAAGCAGTGGTTGCAGCCCTATGCTCCTCCGGGAACGAAGAGGGTCAACTCTTTGGAGACCAGATTTTGTACTGATTTATACCAGCTTGTTTCTGAGATACTTTTAATGATGTTCAGTGATTCAATCTAAATCCTGTTTACAGCCAAATTACCAACACTAACCCACACAAGTGTGACAAGACAGAACTTGAAATGGAATCCCCAAGGGAAAAGGAAAAGAGGAAGACCAACATCCACTTGGCGGAGAGATTTTGACATAGACTTAAGAGCGATGGGACATAGCTGGACAGAGGTGGAGACAATCGCCCAGGACAGGGATAGATGGAAGGCTCTTCTTGGTGGCCTATACCCACACCCGGGTGATAAAGGCTGATGATGATGATTTATGATAATTTATAAATTGAATTAATTGTGAAAATAAACTGATTAGACTAATTCAAAGATCAACGATTAATGTTAAGCAGAAAATCTGATTCTTGTGTTCTTCAGGCGCTCGGTGTACTGGGTGGAGAGGGAACCGTTGAGAGGGGGTCCTGACGGCCACACAGTCTTCAGTAAGTTCACTCTTCAGCAATTTTCTTTTACTCAGTAACTTCACAAAAACTTGACAAATTTGACCATGGGAAAGCAAAGATAGTATTAAATTAGCTACCTATCCATTGCTACATGTTCATCATGAAGATGACTACCGCTTCTAATTTTATTAATGTCTATTGTGGCGTTTTAGTTATTGTGTCAAAATGATGTTGTATACTTCAGTAACTAGTTTTAACATTATTTGTTCTGTTTTCCAATTTTCTTTTTTTTTTTTATTTTACTGAGAAGGAAGGAGAGGTGCATAACAGGAGTTCCCTGTGTTGGATACATTCTGCACATTATAATGATATAATAATATACATACTAATATAGTAAGATGCAAAGAGCAACTTGTACTGAGTTGTTTTTTCTTCTCATTGTTTTATTGCTTTCCTTTCTGATTGTTCTTAGTTGAAAATGTAATTTATGCGTTTTTATTAGATTCATTTATTTTAAAATCTCTTTGCACAATGCCTATTCTATTTATGAATGTTGGCATTTGTGAACATTCACTTGAACGAAGAACCTAGCAACAGTGTACTAAGTACTAATTGATTTTGTTCATATCTTGTGACAGTTGCCACTCCGAGGGTGACTGAGCTCTCAAGACATAAAACTTGTGTAGGATCTTGGAGGCCTCATAGGTGATTATATCTTCTGTCATTTCAAGTTTTCCTTCCTGCTTTCTCACCCCACCTCACCTCACCTCGCCTCACCTCACCTCACCTCACCTCACCCTACCCTCACCCTCAACCCACCCTCACCCTCCCCCACCACACTCTCACCTCACCCCACCCTGACCTCGCCCTCACCCCACCCTCACCTCACCTCACCTCACCTCATTTCACCTCTCCACATTTATCCTTTCCTCTCTCCTCACTTTACTCCGTCTCGTTCTCCTTGCCCTACCCTCAGTTCACCTTATCTCACTTCACTTCACTTCACCTCTCTCTATACTTGTGTTCTCCTTTCTTTTCCTCTCCTCCCCTTATCTCATCTCATTCCTCTTGCCCTTCCCTCGTACATGCAACTCTTGTTTTTTTGTTACTCCTCTTTCACTTAATTTTGTTTTTCTCCTTCAACGCAGACCCACTCCTATCTGGCCAGTGTCCGAGCCTGCTATGTCCACCTCTGCCTCAGACCGTCTTGTCCAGCTAAGCCAGCACCGTAACCCTCATCCATCTTACGGGTTCGACCGCAGTCCTGAGTGGGACGTCAGGGAATCGGCCAAATCAGCGATGGCCTCAAATCGACTGGAACAGCTCGCTGCTCCGAAGTCTAGACTAGACACATCGTACATCGATCCACACTGGGGCTACAGGTAAAATCATTTGGCTCATTTTTACACCAAAAGGCAAAGCATAAAATCATTTGGCTCATTTTTACACCAAAAGGCGAAGCATAAAATCATTTGGCTCATTTTTACACCAAAAGGCAAACTGACTATGTATATGAAAAAATAAATGAACTCAACAAGGGTGAAACAGAGTAAGAGAGCTTCACATGAGATGAACGTTGCAAGACGGGACCAAACGACATTTATGTCTTCAAGGATACAACACATGTACACACATACAACAAGGAAAAAGGAAGAGCTACATGAAATTGCTAGGATAGCGTAGCGTGGAGAAAAAAAAATAAAAACAAAAAAAAGAAGAAAAAAAAGGGGTGAAAAAGAAAGTCGTGAGAAATTGAAAATGAAGAGGAGAAAGTGGAATCGAATGAGAAGTGGTTCACTTAGCCGATGTGGGGTGTTAATCCAACATCAGAAGAGGAACAACTCCAAAAGGCAAGGGCAGGACAGGCCCATTAAAGGATAGATTAAAGAAAGAAGATGACTGGGCGGAGTCAGAAGAGGACCGGCCATTGGATGAGAGATTTTTTTACATGTATGAAACAGTCAAAGTGTTACTGCTGGTTGAAAAACATCTGTAATCAGGACTCCTTTTGAGTGACAAGTGAAATAACAAAAAAGTTAAGAAGTGGAGTATCCATGAAAATAATATCATTGTCTAACAATTCAACGTACAATTCCTTGGCTTATTGTAAAACTTTGTTTTATCCTCCGAAAAATAACCTCTCTGAATAGATCAATTAGTGGACAGCTAGAAAGTCATATTTACTTAAATATACCCATAATACAAGTTGTGTCCCACATCCGAATACTAGTAAAATATCAGGTATAGGTAGTCTTGCTCATCACGGAGAACAAATTCATTACTTAATTTCGACTCATCTTCAAAGAAAATTGCAAGTACCCTGATACAGACAGACAGACAGACAGACAGACGTATAGATCCATGCAATTCCATTTTGTTACGACATAGAGTCCGTTTTAAAAATAAAGATTTTGAAACAAGTAGAATATGAAGTTTTGTGAAATAAGGCATAAGATATTAAATAAAAAACAAATGAAGGAATTAATGAGTAAGATATTAAATAAAAAATAGATGAAGGGATTAATAAGTAAGATATTCAATAAAAACAGCTGAAGGAATTAATAAGTAAGATATTCAATAAAAAAACAGATGAAGGAATTAATAATTAAGATATTCATTAAAAAACAGATGAAGGAATTAATAAGTAAGATATTCAATAAAAAACAGATGAAGGAATTAATAAGGTATTCTTTGAAGTCAATTTTTATATATGCACCTAGCCTTGAAGCACATCTCATTCTCCTTTTTAACTCCTTGTCCCACCTTGTGAGTACAGAGATCCTGTGTCAGAAAATGCTATGCATGGCAAATGCTCCGAGAGACTTGATCTGTTGGCACAACATAAAGAATTCAACAAGGTTAGTGCTGTTGGTTTTAATCTTCTTCCTATATTTGACTTTGGTTTATGCTTGTATCATCATCATTTCCGTTGCCGTCATGATCATCATGATCATCATCATCATCGAAATCGCTTTGTCATCATCGTCATCATCTAAGGTGACCGTGTTGTGTCCTTGGGAAAGACACTTTACACCATATTTCCTCTCCCCACCCAGGGTGGTACCGGCATATTCTGCTGGGGAAGTAAGCCTACAACAGAATAGCATCATGTCTAGGAGATGAAATAAAAATTACCTGTTTCGCTTCACGCTACCGAAACCGGGATAAGCTCCGGCTGCATGGGCTCATGGCCTTGAAGGAACTTACTACAGTCACAAAATATACAGATCTATTTTTTAACTTTGGAAAGTAATGTTAATCAAATTATGTTAATCCTGTTCGAGCAAATCCATCGCATGTGCATGCAACTACAATGGTGATTTACAGCAAGAAAAGTTGGAAATGGCACAAACATGCCCATATATTCAGTGTAACTTCAATCTGTCAGTGAATGAATCTTTGTTCTTTGTACGTACTGAAGTTGTTCAGGTTAATCTGGTTTGCTAAATTTTTTAGTACACTGATTCTACGTTTATGCAGTCCTTAGGTAACATGCCACAACCCTGATCCTCTCTTATAATATATGTTCTTTGCCGTGATTTGTGTCTTTCCT
>JBDFRD010178968.1:0-12039 GCA_039654405.1 Bullina lineata | reverse complement strand
TATCTAATCCTCTTTGTACTAAATAGTACATAAGGCTTCCACCAGAGCTCGCCACTGATGCCGATCGGCTGAAACTCATTCTAAGTGGCCCCAAGTCCAACCCTTCTCCTTCATCTCCCTCTCCACAGTTCTCCTCCATGTTTCCTTGGGACGACCTCTTCTTCTTTGGCCGTCTGGGGTCCATCGTAGGGCAACTCTGGAGGGGAGCTGTGTTTTGCTGGCGGAGCACATGTCCTATCCACTTCCAATGTCTTCTCTGGTAATTGCTTCCGTATCTGCTTTCTTATGGAGTTCTTCATTTGTAACTGTCTTTGGCCAGAATACATGTAGAATGTATCTCAGGCATCGATTTTGAAAGACCTTCAGCCTCTTATTAATGGTTTTTGTCATCTTCCATGATTCTGAACCGTAGTGTAAAAAAAAGTCGTCATACTGGCTCCTGTGATATATCACCCTGTCGTGAAGGGACTGGTTCCATAGCTCCAATGAGTCTCGCTCCGCCAGACGAGCTTGCAACTCCGGTGTGTTGGCGGCCACATAGAACAGTCGCTCGTCTCGCTCTAGGAATGGTTGGAACGCTTTGATCTCATATCCGATTGCTTTCATCTGTTCTGCATTCTTCACCATCAGTTTATACATGACCAGAATCTGGCCCGTATGTTCAACCATCTGGTCCATATAACAGTCGAGACGCGCTCTCAGATCGGCTTCCATACTTTCGGGCTGTGGATTGGGTGGTACAGACTTCGGGTGTGGATCTGTGTCTCTCCAAGCCACAGGCACAAAATCGAGAGGAAAAATAGTGTAAAGTAGCTTCCCAAGGACACAACATGGTCACCTCCCGGATTCGAACCCTGGACCCTTGGATTAGGAGTCCAAAGCTTTAACCACTTGGCCACCATGCCACCTTGCCACCTTTTCCAATGTGCAATGATCTTTACATGGGAGCAGCCTCCCTAGAGAACCTTTTAACAGCAGAGCCTAACTATTATGTATGTAAGATGATCTTATATTATCTATTCCACTTTTCACTACTGAAACTGGTATAAATACAAAAAGCTCTGGTTCTTTGTATCTTATCAACAACCTTGAAGAAACTTTATAATCCAGTCACCTAAAGATGCAAAAGACACATAAGGGCTTCGTGGGTAACTGAGGTCTGATGAAACTGCAAGGTATTTTTTGTAAGTGGTCTGAGATGCATGTGTTTGGTGAACAGTCTCATCATCTTATAAGTTGAATCTAATTTCCAGCTTTGCTGTGAGGTCATGCCCTCTGTGTGTATCACTCGAGGCTTATGTTAAGATTACGCAGCAAGCCCAAGAGTGCCATATGTGTTTTTTTTTAATGCATTCAGTGGAACAAAGTGAATTTTGGAACAAGTGAAATTCTTTATGTGCTTCTCCACCCCTCTAAAACCTGAAGATACTCCTGGCGGTATTCCATTTCATTTTAATTTGTACTTTGTAGCAAGCATTTTATTTATGTCTGCCTTATTTGTTTTAAGTAACTCATTCTTTAACAATTTAATTACTAACGAAAGATATTATGTAACTATTTTTGATGGACTTGTTGTAATAATTGAATTTTGTATTAATGTACACATGTAATGTAACATAATAGTAATAGCACACTAAATTTGTGACTAGGTGGGTCCCGATTTAGGAGAGATTTTCTTAATCAAATTTTTAACGAGAAATCTTCTCTGTTAGTTGTTTAGTTTTTGTTCGAAAAATGTCATCGTTTAAAAACTTTCTTCTCTGTCCAGAGGTGCGTCCGAAAGTTGTGTTGATTTTATTCCAATTTTTAAATTACCTCTTGGTTTCTAATTGTCAAAACAGTGTACACAGACTGAGCTGTTTTGACCTCATTTTTACTGTGCCTGCATTTTTTTTAAAGGGAATAGCTGCTTTACAAAAAATATTGTACCAAGTTTGTCAATAATGTCAAAATCCTCTTTGGTGGTTTCCTTTCTTATCTTAATTTGCATTTTTTAGATCTAAATTGTTGTCAGACAGCATTTTCCGACACTGGACGTGTTCTGAAAATCTAAAGATTTTCAATAAGTAGGCCTACCAAACAAATTGGCTCTCTTTTTTTTTTTTTTTTTTTTTTTTTTTTCTTTCCTCAATAAATTAGTCCACAGCAGTAATACTGTATTTCAATTTATTTCCTGGAAAGAGCAAGACAACATGTTGGAAAAAAAAATGTAAAATGCCAGTTATCAGTTGCCATGCAGTGACCAGGATTTGCTCAATGTTATAGGCCTACTTGTGGCACTGGCCCTGATCAATTTATGTATGCTCACTTGTTATGATGTTTTAAAAGCTTTGCTGTATTAGACACTACAGGAGGCTGCTGTGACTGATTTATTGCTTTATATTTGTACAATATTTTACTTAAACAAAGAAGTTCATTTGACTGACACCGACATTATTGTTTTAGGCAGCTTATTCATTAGCTTTTTAAAAAAAATTATTTTATTATGTCCTTGCAGATAGCAGGTTTTTTTTTAAAGAGCTCCACTAGGATGAAATTGTTGTGTGCCTTTTGTGGGGAAGTTGTGAGACAAGATGCAATGTGAAGGGACTAATGAAGAGAAAGATTATTTCCGTGCATAATTTTGAGCGAAAGAGACAAAGAGAAAGATCAGGAAAAAGAAAGGCCAAAATTGGCAAGGATGTCCCAGAACAGATTGAAGTGGAAATCCCTTGTTTGTGGCCTATACCTTGATAAGGGTGAGGGGCAATAATAAGGAGGAGGATAATTTTGAGTAAAACTCAAGACTTATTTTTTTTTATGAATGATTGATCTGTGTATTCAGTTGCTCTGCTATTTTTTTATGCTGTTTTTCATGATTTGGGGGAATGAAGGTTTAATTTTCACAACCAGCATTATTTGGTGTTTGAGTGCTTCCTACTGCCACTCATACATTTTTTCTTCTTCCACGTTATTTACTTAATTAAATTGTCTTATATTATTGTCCAAAGCTTAAGTCACTCATGAGGAATACCAAAGACATGGACATTTGTTGTAGTGGTCTCTATTTCAGAACTGATCAACGGACTGAAGAAACTATTTTGGTGACAAAACATCCATAAGAACCTGTTTACTGACAATCAAGTCCATGATTTTATGACTTGGCTTTTCTGTTAATCTATTCATGGAAGTGAAAAATAAACGAACAAAAAACTGTAAATATAAAAAAAAAAAAACAATTCTTCCTCCCTGCCCCATAGAGGTCCCTTCTACTCTCTGTCCCAACCTTCGTCTTCTGGCCCTGTTGATGAGAGACCAGTTGCTCCGAATGGTTGGAGCAATGGACTCTCAATCCAAGAGCTCTGGGTTCAGCTCCAAGCGATCATGTTGTGTCCTCGTCCTTTTCTTTTTCCTTCATTGAACTTATTATTTGCTTTTTCAGTCACAGTCACATGCTTTTGTTCATATGAATTATTTATATGTATACATGTATATACGGTATGTCGTAGACTTTTTTTTGGTTTTGTTTCCCTTTTTTTTTTGGTTTAAAGAATACTACTTACAATGCAGTTTTCTGTCATTTATGTGGTCAAAAGGCTCAGATGTCCATTGCTGAGGGGTAATTTGTGCATTTCACTCTGCTTCAGAGAATAGGGGTTGGTTAGTCTTGGTGACTGATTTCTTTGAACTCATTTTATTCCTTTTCTACTGTACTCTTTCCTTCACCCTTTCCGAAATCCCTCGCATTCCCATGGCAGCCTTTCCGTAGGTATCTTGATCCTTTCTACTTACAGGTAAACACAAATGGTGTACATGTAGTTATTCTGTCTTCTAATACATGTATTACTGTTTTTGTATCATGTGTAGGGAGCCTTCTTTCCAGAAAAAAGATTGGTCAACCGTTGGTTTTATCTCATGTCTTTTGATGAAAAATACTGTTTACAATACATTGTAATTAAAAATACATAAATAGGCCCTACATACACATGTAACTTATGTCTCAATGCCTTGGATCATCCTGTCTCGTTTTTTCTCTTGGAGAAATTTTTGAAAGCATGTTTTTCAAATCTGACAATTACAACGGTTCTTTTCTATTCTGCGCCTCTTGATTCCTTAAGGAACATAGGGCTGCAACACTTCTGCAACGCACGTGGTTCTGGCAGGCCCTCCTCAACTCGGCCCATGTCATTCCAGCAGCCTTGGCTTCAGCGTTTATACTCCTGTGCCAAGTCTGTTTTGGTCAACCTACTTTCCGCTTTCCTTGTGGGTTCCAGTCCAGGGCCTGTCTGGTGACATTGGGTGCAGGTTTTCGCAGCTTGTGACCGATCCAGCCCCATTTCCATTTCTTTATCTCAATTTCAATTGGGGGTTTGTCTTGTCCTGTCCCACAGTTGTCCGATAGAGATGTATATCATCATATACAATTACAATGTGTATAAAATGTTTATTTGAAGGATGCTTTTCAAAGCTTTTCATTTTAGCGATGCAAATTTAAATTAGTAGGCCTGTAAACTGTGTAAGACTTTAAGAAGAGTTTATGTAAAATAAATACATGTACACTCGTCACTCTCTGTTGATTTTCAACATCAGTTCTCCAAAAATTGCTGACATGATCAAAATTTAGGTTGTAAAATGTTGATGCATTGAGTGAGATCCGTTGAAGTTTCAGACGAGGTAAAATCATTTCTGCACAGAAGTTGTTCTGGCCTGACAGTTTTTGTTCTTACCGACATCTTTTCCTTCAAATTAATAAAATCAGAAACAATTTTCTAAAACAGTTTATTCAAGAAAAGGAAAGCCTAGGTGCCAAAAGACCTCATTTATTTATAATGGGCGGAATCTTGTTTTGAAAAGCATTGCCATATTGCAGATGAAATGTATGTGCCTGTGACATAATGAATCTTTGTGAATAAAACTGCTTTCCAACAACAAATTAGATGTCTATGCTTCATTGCTATTGACCTTAGAAAAATGGCTTGTAACTAATTTACCCATAGACTTGAATAGCACTCAGTTTATTTCACTGCTGTTGTGTTCTTCGGCGTTATCCTTGTACATGGTAAAATTACATGTACTCATTTGGGTCCTCATTTTACTGCGAGTTCAGCTCGTGATTACTCCAAGCCTCAATTTGGGTTGGCATGTCTGATATGCTCATCTATTTTCTTTTTCTCACTGCTGGATCTATCTTCCTTATGCAAAATGTATTTTATATTCAGTTTAATAATGTTACTTGAGAATTTTATTGTTTCATCTACGTAATCATAGGCCGTAGTACAAAAGTACAAATTAAATCTTAAAAATTTGCCTTATTAAATTTCGCTTCAATACCGTTGATTTCATTTTTTACATTTTCCGTCCTTATTTCTGCTCGTACATTACGAAACTACACGAATAATTGAAGGCAGCAGTTTCACTGGAGTTAACAAAATGTACAGAGAGTCTGCGAATCATCTTGGAAGTGGCCATGTTTCCACAATAAGTTGAAAAGTGTCAAAATGCACGTTTTAAACCTTTCTTTGCCAGCTATCTGTAGCTGAATCCTGGCAAAAATCAGTTTTTTAAAACAAATAAACACTGAGGAAAACCTATTTTAAAAAAAACTATTTCAGATTTATGATCCATTGTAGTGTAGAAAGAAGTGGGTGACATGTTAATAAATTAACTGAAATAGTGTTGGCAATTAGCAAACATAACACTCCACTTGGTTTTTCAGTGAAATTGGCAGTGAAATGATTAATTAGGCCTACATTATATAAATGACCATTTTCAGTACATTTATGTACATTGACTATTTTCTCGAAATAATTCTGCAAGTCCTGAAGTTGTAGATCAAAACAGCATTTAGTTGACTTAGGCCACAATAAAGATCCCTGGCATTGCTTTTTCGTTTCATAATAAAAGCAAACCAGAACGAAGAGGAAAGGTGGTGCAGTGGCCGAACGGTGAGAGCATTGGACTCCTAATCCAAGGGTCCAGGGTTCGAATCCAGGAGATGGCCAATGACCGTATTGTGTCCTTGGGAAAGACGCTTTACACCATGTTTCCTCTCCCCACCCAGGTGCGAATTGGGTACTGGCAGATTCTGCTGGGGAAGTAAACCTATGACAGACTAGCATCCTGTCTAGGAGGAGATGAAGTTAATTCATCTGTTCCGCTTCACGCTACCGAAACCGGGATAAGCTCCGGATCTATGGGTCTCATGGCCTCGGAGGAACCTATTTTTACTAGAACAAAGTGGAGCAAAAGAAACGAAGGGTCACATGAGGAAAGGAAAGAGGACAGTCAAATAAAGTGTGGACTGAATGCTGTTTGAGGCAACTGATTTCTCCTACTAGTACTACTACATGTACCAAGGTCTACTTGTTCAATTATAAGTTTCAGCTCATTCGTCACTGAAAATGTATGCAATCTCGTACAGATGATATTACTATGTATTCTTTTCCTTCTTCTCTCCTTTTGTGTGACTGTTTTTGTTGTTATTATTTGTTCCCTTTGAAGACGGAAATTGTCGACCCGTTGGTTTATCCATATTCATATTATTCTTTTCCTTCTTCTCTTCTCCTTTTGTGTGACTTTTTTTTTTTTATTATTTGTTCCCTTTGAAGTCGGAAATTGTCGACCCATTGGTTTGTCCTTGTTTTCTTTGGGATAGCTCTTTTTACTTGTGATTTCCATTTAGATGACCAAGGTGAATGACAAAAGTACAACAAAAAGTGTTTCATTTATGATCATGATCATTGTTTTATTTATTGTACTATTAAAAAACATGTAACTGACTGACCTCAGTTTCAACTTCAACAATTCGGGCTAGTACCAGCAGACTCCACACATACATTATCACTTTCAATTATTATTCCCACCATGAACACACACAAAAAAAAACCCACTTCTGATCTTTCACAGAGAAAATTGCTCGTCTCCAGACACATGTAATCAGTACAGTTAAAGAAGTAGAAACAGTTTAGAGATGGTGTGGCTATAATAATCAAAGCCACTGTTACAAATTTTAGAACATTCTTATTTTGGTTTATTTTGTGTGTGCAGGTTCAGAAGTTAAGAAAAATCAAACTGAAGTTTAAAGACAGCAATACTAGTGATTGTAAGTGTAAGTACACCTGCAACTCGATGTCCGTTAGCTCGGTAGGCGGCTTGATCCAACATTTGCAACATTCAACTTCAAACTGTGAAGATACCGGTATCCTAGGTGGCACAAACACAGCATAAAAAAAAATTGAAATTCCTATCCAACCATTCTGTATAAAATAGTTCAATTCTGAGAATGTATCAACAACAGTAAAGTGCTTACACGAAATCTCAAAGATTTTTCATTGCCATCTTGTAAAGTTTCCACTGGTACATGTACATGTACTAGTACTGTGTCTCAGACATAAAATAATTGAAACTGAACATAAAAGAGTTAAATTCTGAGAATTTGTCATGGAATCTCAAAGATTGTTCAATATTGCTTTCTTGTGATTACTGTAAGAAGTTCATAGCATTGCACTGTGGTGTGACAGTAAACCTAATTGTACGACTGACAAAGTTTTTGTGGAAGTCCTATGTTCTCCTCTATGACAGTGAATCAGAACAAACTCTAGCTAAAAAAAAAACATTTTAATGTGTTTCGAACATTTCGCATTCTTGCAAAAAGAGTATACCATGAATGGTGTAAACAACAAAAACTAAAGTATAACGTATTTTATTGCATTTTGCAAATTTTCTTGGACATCACAGAAAAAATATCCAAAGTTCCACCTTCAACAAAACACTGCTGGAAGAAAGACCCATCTCTATACATCTATTCATCTCTATACATCTCTATGCTTTTCTTTTGATTGTTACCGTTAAAAGCAAACAAGAAAAAGGACAGGTAACAATATCAGGCACATCATGTTTGCCTTTACTGACACTCCAACAAAAGCTGCATCTTTATCAACAACAAGGAGGTAGCTTGTGACACTGGTGTTCAATATTTCAATACAGATTTCCACATGTAGCATATAAAAAAAAAAACCTTTCAAACTCTTTGGGATGAATGGACAATGTGATGCAAGTTTCTACAACTACAACAGCGGTTAAAAATGTTTTTGATCAAAGAAAGTAGGAGAAAAAAGAGCAGCAGTGAACACTCCTTGAGGATAACAGAGACAAATTTTGGAAAACTCTGCACCTTTCACACCACCTGTCTACGCAAGATCCTGAGAATAGTTTGGCCCGAGAAGCTCTCAAATAAAAAATTACACAAATGTGGACAATAAGACATGGCAACCATTGTCACAAGGAGAAGATGGAGATGGATTGGACATGTGTTGTGAAGGGAGCCAGAATCCATTTCAAGAACAGCACTCCATTGGACTCCAGATGGCAAAAGAGCAAGAGGAAGGCCACTAACAACACGGAGAGGGACAGTGGAAGGTGAAATGAAGGCCATGGGACAAGCATGGGGATCCTTAATAAGGCTAGCGAAGGACTGGCTGGAATGGAGGAGCTTTGTGGCTGCCCTACACACCAACATTGGTGTAACAGGTTCATGATCATAATGATGATACTGCTACTGTTATTATTATTATTATCATTATTATTATTTGGCAAACATGACTCTAAATCCCAACTCTGAGCAAAAAAAGAAAAGAAAAAAGTGCACATTCTAACTTCTAGGTTTGGTCAAATGTAGAAGTGAATGTAAAATATTTTCACTCAAGTTCAGGTCAGGCTGTTTCAGCAGATCAGTCTTGATTTGGTGACTTGCTTTGCATTTTAAAGGCAAAGTAGGACAGTCACTTTTTAATGGATGAAATTGAAAAACGTGAAGACTTCGCTGTTTGACCGTTTTATTTTTTGCCTTTTGTCTCTCTCAAGTTGGACTTCAATGGCTGCCACTAGCATCTATTTTTTTAATTTCCTCGTTTGTCAATTTTTGCTCTTGAGAATAATGAGAGGCTTCAGTTTACTTACTTTCAAACGTTGTGATGTGTTGATATGTTGTTGATTTTGTTATTCTTGATGTACCCCGGTATGTTTCCTGTCGTACTGTGCTCGCTGTAGCAGTGACAAAGTGTTTTTTCTTTAGTTAAAGTTGCTCGAGATATTTATGGGAAGGATTGTTCCCCATCGTAGTGGAAACATTTTTGTTCAAGTTTTGATCATTTTGTTTTATTTTTCCGCTGTAACAAAAATATTATTGTCTTTGTCCACAACTTGCTCAAATCATTCCATTGCGAATTGTAATGAATTTCATGTTAATTGATTCGAGTTTTTTTTAACCTGTTTTGCATCAAGGGAATGCTTGACATCTTAAAGGTTAATGTGTTCAAGGGCTGTCCCCAGCCTTGCACTTATCAGTGTCTTACTGGACAATTTCTCCGCTCTTCGTCACTCTCTGCTCTGCCTTTGCATTACTTATTGTTTGGTTTTTTTTTCTGTGCTTTTTATCTTCATCCTTTCATAGTCTTAATTTAGTTTTTTCTTCTTTTTTTTTTCAAATAAAACTTTGTCTCACAGTGTGAATATTTAATCAGGTTGCAGTAAAAGTAATTTTTAACATTTTATGAAAATTCATCGAAGTTCATGGAGACAAAAATATTACCATCCCAACTTTTGCCCTTTTTATTTTTTTTTGTTCTTAATCAGTAAAAAAAAATTCAATCATTATGGAAAATGTGTACCACCACTAGATATCTATTATTTTTGTCTTCAAGTTCAAATTCTTAAAAGAAAAAGAAAATGCGAAAAATGTTATAATACTTATAATTATAATGCATACAAATTTAAATGGAACTGTTTCACACCATCTCTGCTCATTGCACAAGATTTCATGTCCATAAAATCATAACTTGAATGAATAAACTTATAAAGTATTCTTTTTACTCTGTACTCTCCAATATTGGCGTCCGCCGAGTCTCTGGGAGTGTGAAAGACCAGGGCAATCAATGGAATTTTTGTGGTTGTCTTGCGACTTTGCAGATGAATCTAAGACTAACAAATACACTAAAACAGCCACCCATGAAGTTAGGAACCATGTGTAGAAGTAGAAGGTATTGTTGTACATGTATGTTGTATTTAGGCAGGTACATATGTATTAATGTATCACCTTCTACGCTGTTATGATTCAGTGATAAGTAACACTGCTTGGCTGGTAAATAGGGGGCCATGGGTTTGAACCCAGGCCATGCCAGTCCTGTGTTGTATCCTTCAGAAAAAGATGCATGATTGCTCCTCTCCCCGCCCACTTCATCTGCTCCACCAATGTTTTCTCAACTGTTCATAGTCCACTGTGGGTTTATTTGTTTGAGTCTTCAGTGAAAAACACAAACATTCACATAACTTTATTTGGAATGATGCAACACAAGATTTAGATCTATTGGTCTATGTAATGTAAATTATTCTTTTTCAGACAAAAAAAAAAGTGATTTTCTTGTTGAGCACTGTATCAGATACATGTGTAATCAGTTAAACACCATTCACATAACATAACATATCTCCCCAGCCAAGAAAATAGCTGTAAAACCAGGTTTGTCAACAATCAACCACAATAATTACAACTACCACGGGACAAACGTAAATCGTGTTATAATGAAATGAATACACAATGTATAATTTACACAGACACACACACACAATCCTTTATTTTTTTCCGACGCACGAAGTAAGGGTTTATATAAATTTTCAACCTTCGTCCTAATGGGGGCCGAAATGGCTCGGTCGCTAGAGCATTCAGTTTCGGAGCTCGGGAGTCCGGGGGGTCCGAGTACGAACCCCGGTGGTGGAAAGATTTTTCTGGTTGATTCGACTTCAACTGGATAGTAGTAAGTAAAGAAGCTAGAATATAAGTAGATAAAAAGTCAAGAAGGCATTGAAAGAAGTTACTTTTTTATTTTTACAAGCATAAAAAAAATTTACACAAACATAACTTTCTTTTGGGGATTTTTTTCGCGGCGCCCGTTTCACTGCAGAGTAGGGCCGCAAAAAAGTTATTTTGTACAGTGCAACGGTGTTTGGTGCGGCTACAAACCATGATGACCAGGACACGAAGACCGAAGCCAGCTTTGGTGTTGGGGTGGAGAAGAAGAATAAAAAAGATTTCGAAGCACTTGTGTGCACCCAATTCATGCGAGAAGAGCATTCCATTGTGAATATCATCACTTAATTCCCAAACTGCGGGTGGATGATGAAATATTCGTAACCTACTTCAGAATCAGAATGAGACGAAACACATGTAATAAATTATCTGCATTCAATGCCCCTTCAATGAGCCTAGGATAACTGGAAGTGAAAGATACGGGGAGAAGACGGTACCGTATGGCATTTTTTTCTTGTTTAAACTTTTTTTTTTAACTTAAAAAATTACGCATAGATTTGATAGATAGCCTAATCTATCTCCAGCCTTCCACGCGCCCTTGCCATAATTCGACACGTTAATTTCAAATATAGGCTATGCCATCCATTTTCTTTAAAATTGCATTTGGCTGGTGTTAAGTTTTTGTACAGTGTAATTCCGATCCCGACTGTGATTTTTTTTTAGAACAGAAGCAACGTCGCCATTCTATCTCTCTCGGAAATACAAGTGAGCGGCTACAAAATAAACCATGGTCTGTTTTCGCGGCGCTTGTGAACTGCGAGTCGTACGGACACAGCGTCACAAAAAGAACTTCCACGTGATCACTTATGTGACAATTCCAATTAATATGTGCATTGTTTTGGACACGACCATAAACAACAAAAAATGCGCCGTAAGACAGTTTCACTGATAAAATAATACATTCATAACAGTGACACTGTGTCCGCACGACTCGTAGTTTTTAGAAATGTTTAAATTATTTTTTTTTAAAACATCCAAAAATGCCATACCGTCTTCTGCCCCCAATCTTCTACTTCTAGTTAGCCTAGGCTCATTGAATTCAGAATTGAGAATGTAGCCTACATGTAATTTATTAAACGTGTTTTGTCACATTCTGAAGTAGGTTACAAATTTTTCGTCGTCCCCCCCGCAGTTGGGGAATTAAGTGATGATATTCACCATGAATGCTCTTGTCGCATTCACTGGGTGCACAGAAGTAC
>JBDFRD010178857.1:0-12042 GCA_039654405.1 Bullina lineata | reverse complement strand
AAGAAAAACAAAAGGGAAAGAGTACTACTGGCAACTGTGTTGTAGATGCCGTAGTTTAGTCGAAGATTTGAAGAAGAGAATGCTCACTGGGGACGGACATGCTTGTTACAACATTGATCATGAACATAGACACAGATTGTAATTGTAGCATTAGCAAGATTAGAGGTTAGTACTGTACAACACTAAAAAAAAACCCATCATAAGGGCACGTTGTTGGCATTTTGCAACAGCTGAAACAGAATGAATATCTATACGGAAAGTGTATGAGCAATTTTATTTTTTTTAAATATTTCCCCCAAGCATAGACTAGATAATGTTAATTTTCTTAAACATTTCCCTTAAGCATACATTAGATAATGTTAATTTTCTTTTAAACATTTCCCTAAAGCATACACTAGATAAGAATGGTATGGTCACTAACATAACAGAAATAATGATCAGTAAAAAAAAAATTATTAATAAATAACTATATAAATAGATTAATAATAGTCATAACTTACTGGTTAACAAGGCTGATATCGCCCACCTGTGAGAAGTCTCACCTGCTTTCTCCATCCTTTCACGTACTTTGAACAAACATCTTTCAGTATGTTAAAATCCCTTCTCAGATAGCTTACTCCCGATTTCTACATCAGAAACATCGGATAGCCACTAGTTATTTCAAGGAGAGAAAGTTCACTTAAAGCCGCCTCTCGTCTTAGACTCATTGTTAAAATTCAAACCTTTTATTGACAGGTTTCTGATCTTGATATTTTTTCCAACAGTGTGGGGCAATAAGACGCGGCTTTGTGACGCCATGCGCTGAGAGGCAATCAGTCTTTCCCAAGGGTGAAAAATTTACTTACTTACTGCCCTTTATGCCGGCTGGCATGTTGGGCAGCAAGGATGAAAAATGCTGAGATTTTAAACCACATTCACTAATCTCTGGGTTTTTTCTAAATGCTCTCAGTAACTTAACAAGAACACAGGAATGAACCATAACTAGATACATCTTTATAGAGATGAATAAACAGCATTTTTCTTTTATTTGAATACATCTCGAAAACTGAAGGTAACCAAAGATGAATTGATTGTTCAAGTTTAAGCTTAAAAAAATATGGACTTGTTTTATTAAGTTAAGCGTAACCACACACTTATCAATATCAAAGAAATATGAATGTTAAGATTTTTGTCATGAAAATATGAGTCACATTTAATACAACACAAGGTATGAACAAAATGAACCCACTGAAGCCTAACACCGAGTATTCTCAGTCAGAATAAGGCTATGCTGAGTTCTAACGCCAACTATAGGCCTCAGTGAGTTTTCGTCTTTCACAGATGGTCGAAGCAGCTATGTCGCTGTTTTGCCTGGGCAGCTTCTTAATTAGAAACAACGCTTTGCCCAGAGATGCTGATCCTCTCTCTGTCATACTAGTTTTAACTAGTGAGTTAACTCTTTGAGAAACATCCTCAACACAGAATTAGCATGTCATAACAAACAAAATAAATTATGAAAAGCATCTGTCTGTCACAGACTGTTAGACAATATCAGTAGACTATCTATTTTAACTCTTTGGGTAGCATATATGTTATTGATTTATACCAGGTTGTTTTAATGATTTATAGTGATTCAATGTAAATCCTGTTTACAGTCAAAGTATGAACATTAATCCACATAAACTATCAGTGTGATTGGAAATGAGTACTGTTTTAGAAAATTCATGTCATTTTTCACTCCTGGCTTGCAAGGTTAAGGAAATAAATTTGTAATCTTATTCACGAACCGATATATCGGCTATTGGTATTCAAAAGGTTAATACATACTCTTGTGAAGGACATAAACATAATTATAAATCATACTACACATGTGTGTCAATCTTTTTCAGTCAAACAAATAGTTCTCATACACTGGTACCACCTGGGAGCAATCTCCTTGCGTCTCATTTCAAGCATTAGTCCATAGAACTTACCAAACGTTTCTACAGGAGGACCCCAAAAATACGCTTCGAAAGCGGATCTCAAAACTTCAAAAAATGAACCTGATTAAGGGGGAGAAAAGATGTGAGCAAGGTGAGTACAGTAATGCTTTGTGGTCACAAGGTTTCACCTCATGTAAAGAGCAATTCGAATTTTAGCAAAGTCGTTTTTAAGTCCCTGTTTCCCTGTGAAAGAGAGAGGCTACCATGCAGTCAGGTACATGCCAGCTACTTGAGTGATCAGCCTCTAAGACTTGCGTCTACTTGGAAGAGAAAACACCGGTGGAAATTAAACAGTGCGACGACCGTTTGTCATGCTGATGATTGTTTTGTTTTTGATTGTATTTTTGAAAAATCCGGACAGCCTGATGCATCATGAAGAATTCCGTCGTCATCAGTGATGAAGAGAATGGATTCATTTTTTCTATCTTCCATTTCCTTCATGAAATTGAAACTGTGAATAAAAGTTCTGGCTCGTTGGGTCATGACAGAAGTTATTACAGCAAGGCACCAATTCCTCATTTGCTCTATAAGCATGATTTATATTTCCTTGCCCGCCTCAATGAAGACGGAAGATTTACAGTAAAAATAAAACGATTTTTCCACCCCGCATCAGTTTCAATGAAGCGAGTGACCATTTCTTATTAGTTTTGTGAGTTTAAAACTATAAATGAAACAGTTGAAATTAAAGTAAAATTGAAGAATAAATAAATAAATTACCGATGATTTCGACTCTATTCACCACTTCATAATCTTCTAACTCAACTAATGACATATCCACCATCTCAAACGGCTCACTCAACTCTAGTGTTTTGGAGAAAAGAGAAACGAAATTATGAAGTGATTTCAAAATAGCATAATAATGTCTGACAGCATCTTCAAATCCTGCTAAATTTATATTAATATAATCTTCATTCAGGGACTGGGTCAGATATTAATATAATATATGTCCCATAAAAAAGTGTGATGTGAATTAAATTTATCTGTACTGTATCAATACTCAAACACCATAGGTACCTAAAACAGGCCTCAGAATGTATAAAAGCTTATTCACTAATAATACTCACTGTTTATTTATAACGGAACAATAGATCAAGGTGCTCCCTAAGCATCTAGCCAACAGCAGCGAATGGGTTTAAAACTCAAGATTTCATCCAAGACATCTTTTCATCGACATGACAAGCTTCAGAAAAAATGTTCAACTTGCAGGAAAAAGAACACCATCGTGAAAACGTTTCTCTATATTTTTTGTACTCTGTGACCAACACAGAACAAAAAAACAAAAAAACAAAAAACAAAAAAAAAACACAGGAAAAGTGCAGTAGAGGGAGTCGGACGGTATTCTCTAAAAAAAAAAAAGGTACCACAAGTCAAAGGTGGAACTAAATGTATAAAATATATTGTATATAGACACAATAAGGTATGAACCTCCACAGTTCAGATCCGTTTACAGCAACATTATTATGCAAAGTTTACTGTCTATTGACATGAACATAATCACACCCTCTTCACAAACATGTTCCAAGTTTTTGCACGTTTTCTCAGGCATTTATTTCATACTCAGACAGCAGGTTGCCAGTTTCCTCATATGATTTTTTTCCTACCACAGGTCAATACTGTTTAAATGCTGATTTTATTTGTTTCCTTTCATTAGCCATAAAATTGAACTGTAGCTTCCTGCAAAGTTCGGAGAGTCTTGAAAATAGTTTATAATTGGCTGCATTTATAAAATAGTTAATCCTGTGTTGAGAGTTGATAGCACATGCAGTCAGGATTCACTTAGTAAAAAAAAGAAGAAGGAGAAGAAGGAGAAAAAGAAGAAGAAGAAGAAGAAGAAGAAGAAGAAGAGGAAGAAAGAAAGAAAATCATCATTTTTCGCTCCAGCATTGCTGATGATTCAGGATGTCTCTAATCCTAAATATTTCTGTTACTTCCATCACCTCCAAGTTTAAGCTAAGTAGAACCGACATGAACAAAATTTCACTTGAGATCCATTTCCACTTAAAAAGACATAAAGACATTCAAAGAAAGACCCAGAAAATGCCTCGGTTTAATTCAGTCATTCAGACCTTTGAAAACTGTGAGATTATATGTAATAGAATTAAAAGAAAGAATGTATTGTCTACATTGGATGTAAATTACACCATAGGGTCATGCACTAGGATTAACAATGAAACACCATACACACATGCTTGCATTTGGACATTCCACCCTTGCCTAATATTATACTGATCTGTTTTTGCCAGTATAGAATAACTTGCCCACAGAAGTCATCTGATAAACGGCTGCAATTTTTTTTTTAAATGCTATCATGTAAGCCACCTGTTTCATGTTATAGTTTATCCTAACACCTCGGATTGCCCTATTTAGAAAACTAGCACCAAAACTTAACCCTTATACTGCCGGCCATGCCTTTAGTCACGAAAATTCTGTCCTAAGAACGAACTGCCAGTCGCGCCTCTGTTCACTGTAGGGGTTTGTCACTTTAATATGGAACTGAACCTACAGTAATTCTCGTATCTCCGCACACGATGCGTTATCTGAAAGCTGATTGGCTGGTCTTTAATTGGCACTGAGGGAATAATCCTCCAATTGATAAATGGCAGTTTAAGGGTTAAAGGGGATGGACCGAAAATGCTATAAAAGAGCCACAGAAATTATAGGGCCCTGACTTTCTCACACTGCAAGGAAAATATGTTGTCTGAAAATGTCGGTATTCATTAAGCACTAAAACAGAATTTCAATTCAAGGAAACAGAGAAATGAATTTAGGACAGTTTAGCATAATTACGATGCAGATGTTCAATGGTTAGGTCTCTGGCTTTCTCGTCTGAGGATTTTGGGTTTGAATCCTAACTATGACCATGTTCTGCCTTTGGACAGACACTTTACCCCATTTGTCCTCTTTACACCCAAGTGCGATCTGGTACCGGCATATTCTGCAAGGAAGTAAACCTACAACAGACAAGTGTCCTGTCTAGAAGGTGACCTATTTACGACAGACTAGCGTCCTATCTAAAAGGTGATATTTAAGACAGACTAGCGTCCTGTCTAGGAGGTGACCTATTTACAACAGACTAGAGTCCTGTCCAGAAGGGGACCTATCTAATTGAGATAAAAGTTCTAGTTCTCTGGGTCTCGACAAGTTATTACAGCAAAGCACCAATTCCACGATTTGCTCTGTAAGCACTGTTTGTATTTACTGAGACAGTATATACAGTCTTCTTTGTACTGTGTCAGCACATAAGGCTGGTTACTGCGATATTACGTATTTGTATTTCAACATTTCATAAACCCGGTTTAGTTACTTTTGAAAACAGTTTGTGGTAGACAAACAAATCTTTCAAGATAGATCTAACACTGAATGTAGCTTTGAAATACCTGTGAAGGTCCAACAGAAACAAATTCAGACTTTGACATTCATTTATAACACATCCAGAGAAGTCTTCAAAAAGCTACTGTTAGATAAATATAGGACATCACAACTGCTTCGATGACTGAAAATGACTAAAGCTACGAATCTTGCGACAAATCACGACTACGGCAAGGCAACAAGATTACAAAAAAATTCTACGGCCTTTCTCTATGTGCATGGACAACATGTGCTTGATGTGGTTGTGCCCAATGACCTAATACTTCTCGAGTTATTTTCAACCCAGTGTTAAGAATTAATTTAACTTATGTTGAAAAGTTGTAAGTGGCCTCTGGACTTGCTATACTTATTCACAAAAAAACAAACCACTGACACTGACTGGAGATATCAATGCTAATACTAGTTTAAACCTGGTATCCTGTCTTGTAGAATAGAAATGTAAGTAACCAGTACAGTTTTTAGACGATAACCCCCATCCCACCCTATAAATTTTCTCTTTTCAAGAAAGAAAAAAAAACACAAAAACGCTTAATAATTCAATAATTAAAAAAAAAAATACCCTACAAAACAGGCAAATCAAAGGACAGTCTATACAACAAACAAAATGGGACTGACCATTCAGATTATCAAGCGGCTGTGGAGAAAATCCTCCAGCAGCGACAACTAACAAGATTCACAGACTGCACTGTTGAACCGAGATCAACGGTTCAACACAGAAGCAGAAGCAAGCCCATTCATTCAGGTTCTGTTTAGCCTCAGAAGAGAAAAGCCACAACATAAAGGTACAGTGTAAGAAAGCCACAGCCACAAAAAAGTTCTAAAAATCCCATGGTTTCTAGGTTACGCAAACCACAAAAAAAAAAAAAAAATGTTTGTATGGAAGGGGGGTGAGATGTTATGGCTTGCTTCACATACACCGAGCAAGTTGCACTGTATTGCACGAGTGCTGGGAAGAAGAAATAATGAGACGGCTAGGAGCGTCGCTAGGGAGTGCAATTACCTCCTTCCGCCATTATCTCATCCATCAATGTTTGGGGACTGAGGTCAGACGCCGTCACAGACTGAGGGCCTCCACTGCTCTTCCCCTTCAACATGGCCGCGTAACTGGACTCCCTAGGGGGAGCCACCACCACAGGGCGCTTACCTGAAGGGGTGGCGGTGGCCTCGCCCGGGGCTGGCGGCCGCTTCACAGAGGCAGCGTAAGACGACGCCGACGCCTCCTCACTGTGGGTCAAAGGTCGGTCATGGGCCGCTGCCTGGTTTTCTTGGGAAGTGGATTGCTCCTGGGCTTGGCTCTCCAACCTGGGGAGGTGCACAAATACAAGTCTATGAAACTTAAGTCACGCCAGTGCGTCAGTCCATTTCTGATTAATTTTATAAAATATAAAATAAAAAAATTATTGCCATTCACTCAATCAATGTACGTCAACACAAACATAACAATATACATGACATTATAACCTTATAATCCTGTACTTAAAGTTCACAATCTGAGACGAATTACCGCATTCCGGTTAACGTGGAATGCGCAATGGGATAATGGGATATAGTCCCTTGACACACTGGCGCAACAACAAATGACTTCAGAAAGCTGGACTGGCTCAAAGCAGTTTTTCTCTGTGGTGGTACCTTTCTTCAGAACTTATGTTTTATAGAAAAAAAGATGTAACCTATGACAGTTTCCCCCAGAAATTACATTTGCAGTATAAACTTGGTTAATATCAGACATGCCAACTCCATTTGACCCTTGGAGTAATCACGAGCTGAACTCGCAGTAAAATGAGGGCCCAAAAGAGTAATTTTACCACGTACAAGAATAACACCAGAGAACAAAGAATGCAACGGCAATGAGACATAAAAGCATTTGTATATTCACTGCTTTCGCGCTGTAATTTGGCTGCATTTGCCCATAAACTGTCATTTCTGCCTGCTTCCCGTAATTTCTTACAGCGAACCCGTTAAGTTGGCATGTCTGAAAGACAATAACCAATACATCTATGAAATGAAAAAAAATTCCCCAAAAAACAAGCTTAAAACAACAAACAAAGCCGTTCCCATTTCTTACGTGTGCGTCCGTAGGAGTGTACACTCCCCTCCCTCATTGGGGTCAATATTATATATGTACAAATGGCCTTCATGGGTTGCCACCAGCAACCTGGGAATTTTCTGCAATCTGAAATGCATGTATTTTGAAAGTCTGAATCTTCATCACAACAAAATTGTTGTATAGTCATTTAACAAACATGGCACACATTCTCACACAATAGACCTACATGAAATAAATAATTTGAATTCTTCCGGAATTTCTCCTGCAAAGACAAAACTCACCTTGGTAAAAATTACCAAACAGAACCGTATGAGCGCTAAAAATGATTTATGATATACTGAAATGGGAGAAAATCTTGTGAAAATTGAATTTCAGATTGAAAACATGAATAAAACATCAAATGAAATACCTGCAATCAGGTAATATGTGTAAATAAGGATTAGAACAATTTTGAGCATATGGTTAGACAAACACGTAAATTAGCAAGGGATCCACTGTGCTTCCATCAGAAATATGGAAGGATGACAAAAATGGTATCCTCTTTTTTTTTAACTTTTTGTTAACATCAATTGTTTTGATACTGACCCATTTCTTGTACACCTGCCATTAAAATATTCAAGGAAAAAATTACTGTGAAATTTGCCCTTTTTAAAAATCCATTCACATTACGGTACAATTGAAGAAGAAATTTATACACACACAATAAAGCAATTCTAATTGCATTCAAATGGCTTAATGCAATAATAAATACAAATGCATTTCTTTGAAATATGAACATTCAGAAACAATACATCCAGGACCTGAATGAAAACAGTGATGGCATTGAGTGCACAAACTCTATAAGATGACTCTCCAAAATCTTTAAGTCCATCCCATTTTATATCATTATAGAGGAGAATATTGCCCTCAAACAGTTTTTTGTATTTAATTTTTAGTTTAACAAACTTTGAAATTAAGCTTTTACTCCCTTCCCTAATGGCATTACGATGATCTAATTATTCCTCTTGTTTGTGCAGTCTCCTTCATTCAAACTCACATAATTTCAATCCCTGCAAAAGTCCCAATTTCTCTCCTTTATTTCAATAGTACAAGCCATTCAAGTTGGAAAGAGAATGTAAATTCCTTAACTAAAACTGAGTTAGTCCTGTCAGTGAGAAGTTTATATCTCGCACTTCACTGTCAAGATTTCTTTTTCTTCTTTGTTGGTCCACTACTAACTCAGAGTGAGTCCTGATTGCAGGTATTTTTCAACCAACAATACTTGACTGGCATCCCAAACCTTCTTGATGTATGGATGCAAAACGTGGACAACCACAAAAAGCATCCTTAGGAAGATCCAGACATTTGTGAACAGTTCCCTAAGAAAGATTTCCAATATCGAGTGGGAAGATAAGGTCAGGAATAAAGAAATATGGAAAAGAGCAGGGCAGGCGCCCATAGAAGAAGAGCTAGGAAAATGCAGATGGAGATGCATTGGACATACTTTATGGAATTCGCCAGGTAACATCACCAGACAGGTGTTGTAGTGGAACCCCCAAGGAACCCAAAAACAGGGAAGACCAAGGGAAACTTGGAGAAGATGGGTGGAGAGAGACAAGGAATGAACAGGACAAACATGGTCAAAACTGGCAAAGTTATCCCAGGACAGAATAAAGTGGAAATCCCCTGTGTGTGGCCTATACCCTGATAAGGGTGAAGGGCAGTGATGATGATCCCAAACCTAATGCACATCTACTTCAGGTTTCCTGAGTACTCAGTGCTATTGTCGCAGAGTAAAGTTTATTCACGGCCTCTAGGACCCAGAGAGCCGGAGCTTATCCCGGTTTTGACAGCACGAAGCAAACAAGATAATCACAGACAGGACACTAGTCTGTCAAAGGTTTACTTCCTCAGCAGAATATCCCAGAACCCACTTCGCACCCTAGTGGAGAGAAAAAAGTGGTGTAAAGCATCTTTCCCAAGGACAACATGGTTGCCCGGAGTTGAATCCAGGACACTTGGATTTGGAGTTCAATGCTCTCACTGGAGCACTATGAGTGTTCTGAGGGGGCGAACGGGTGGAACTTAAGTTTGACCTAGATACTTCTGTGATCACTGTTTTAGATTTCTGTTCACTCAAAATTATCGTCCCAAAGAGTTTGAATCAATTAAGTCTGCAGTGCATTTGTTCTTATTTTTCTGCTGAACACAAACTACATCACAATAAGAAGGGTCCTCTTCTACTCTGTACTTGGTGGAAAATCACCCTCTCTAAACCACAGAAAACAAAAAACTTACAGAATCTAAATTCACTGTTATAAACAAGCACCTGTTTTGCCAGAACCTAAAACCCAATACAAAAATTTTGTGGAAAAACAAATAAACCGAAAAAAAAAAAATGTTTTTGTAGAATCTAAATTTTACTAAGTGTCGTTTTACCATAACCTGAGACCGAAGGCTAAAACTCTATAGAAAAAAAAAACAAATAAATTTTTTTTAAATAGCCTAAAGAATCTATATATTCATTATTTTAAACCAGCACTTGATTTACCGGAACCTGAAACTAAAGGCTAAAACTAAAAGAAAAACAAAAAGAATCTCAATTAATACTTAAATCACAATCAATGAAAAAAGCAAAATGAAACAGTGGGGAAAAAAAGAACAAGTATGAACCAACTGACAAAAGGCTCTCTAGGAACACTTACTGATCACCATCTTCAGGATAGACAGATGGTGCAATTAAAGGACGAGTATCCAAACTGTTGAACAATAAGTTTCATAAATAGTGTGGGCGTTGTCAATTTCTTTTCTTCTGATGTTTAACTACCTGGTTTTAATGCTAAGACTGAAATTAAGTTCAGCTTAAGATCTAATTCCAGCCACAGAAAATAAAATGGATTTTTTAAAGTGTTTTTTTTTTATTTGCTTCAAATCAAGAATTAGGATCAGTAAGGGGACTATGTTTTCTTAAATATACCTTCCTTTCAATTTTTTAGACAAAAATGTTTCATGTCGAAATCGTTTTGCCATTAAAATCTTAAACAAATTCAACCTGAGATTTTCCTGACAACTAAATCGACCCCTAAACATGGTTAATTTAAAATCAATGTTCTTTCAATGAATCCTAACGACCAAATTTAAGTCACGAAAGCCAGCAAGCACTTTAGTTCATCTTTTCAGACAAAGTTACACAACAAATTGTGGTCGGAACTTTTTAAAGAATACCCTCCAAGATTTGCAGGCAAAGACTTACGCAGTGATGGTGCAAACACTCTTCATGCCTGCACTGGGCAAATGTGCTGTGGCAAAGGAGCGACCTTGGTTCATCACGTCTGAAATACCGGCTGGCAAGTAGCTGGCGGATGTTCGGAACGTGCTGTTTAACATTCCCATCCATGAGCTGTCTTCCTGGGGTCTGTGGAACAGAAGATTTTATGATACTATCTATCCGTACACAGAATAGTATACATGGAGTAGAAGGTGTTGCTTTACGGAAATCACCACGTAGCATCACCAGACAGTGGAACCCCCAAGGAACCCGAAAACAGGGAAGGCCAAGGGAAACATGAAGAATATGTGCGGAAAGAGACAAAGAAAGATCAGGACAAACATGGCCACAATTGGCAACCCTTGTGTGTGGCCTATACCCTGTTAAGTGTGAGGCGCAATGATGATGATGATGAGAAGGTGTTACGATAATACCTATCCATAAAACAGAATAATATACATGGAGCGGAAGATGCTATGATAATATCTATACGTACAACAGAACAGTATACATGGAGTGGAAGGTGTTTTAATAATATCTATACATACTACAGAACAGTGTGCAATGTTTGAAATGGAACATCTGAAAAACTTAATTTCTTTCAAGGCTTTTAAAGTTCAAAAAGCCAGAGCTCAAACCAGTTTCTTCAGCATGAGGAGGAAAGGACAGTTAGAGAGCCGCCTGACAGTGACCCTGGATCTTCCTAGTGCGATGAGCCACGCATGCGGCTTTCCCGGTAGAGTACATATCACTTCCAAAATTTTATAGTGTCAGCGCTAAGAGGGATAAGTTAGAGAAAAGTTGGAGCGGTTTAGATTTTGGTCACCCCAAACGCAAGAATACTCGTCAGGGGTCTGAAAGCAATGGCCGACATTTGCGAGTATTCTTGTCAGTGGTCCGCAAGGTGTTATACTGATCTCCTAGACAAGATGCTAGTCTGTCGTAGGTTTATATTCCCTGCAGAAAATGCCACAATATGCCAATTTGTATCTGGGCAGGGAGAGGAAAAATGTTGTAAAGTGATTATCCCAATGACACGACATGGTAGCCCGGAGTAAAACCCAGGATTTGGGAGCCCAAAGCTTTAAGCACTCAGCCACCACAGCACCAGACATCTGATTACTTCCTGTAATTTTACTACTACCTAGTACTGATTTTTGCTCTTTCAACCGCAAGCTTGTATTACTTTGGTGACTGAGAAGATACAAGCTGAGCCATTGACAAAAGGCATGAACTTCAATTTCCTTTTCTTACAGCTTATTTTTAGAGTGCCCCTTTCAGAACATTATAAATTAAAATTTAAAAAAATTCCAAAAATTACAGATAAAGTCATCAAAAAAAAATTTGAGCTCTGACGTTCAGACATCATTACAAGCAGTTCCTGTTATTCTGTTAGTTGTGAAACACATACTTTTCTT
>JBDFRD010178746.1:0-12043 GCA_039654405.1 Bullina lineata | reverse complement strand
GGGCAGACGGAATTATGTACTTGTGGAGAAGCAGCAGAAACAGTAGAGCATGTTCTACAGGACTGCAGGAAGTACCAGAACATAAGAACGGCTGTATGGACTGTCCCCAAAGAAGTCCAGGGAAAATTATACGGGCCTCTTGAAGAGCAAGAGAGGACCACTGCTTTCATAGCCCAGGCAGGGATTGATGTTTGAATGTCAGCATTTGGAGGACAAAAAGAAGAAAGAAAGAAAAAGTCCATCCAACGAAAGACACACGTGGGAGTGAAGGTCCCACACACAGTCACTACCAGACATGACGCTTTAACTGCAGCTACAGTGTAAGGGCTGCTGGTACTAGCCTAGATCAGTGTGTGCTTGTCACATCCTATTAGTGTGTTCACACCTAACAAGTATGTGCAATGACTTGGACACAAAGAAAACTCACAATGCAAAAACATTGCTTTGGGCACTCAGATCAAGGCTTTAAGGCACTTTCCCCAATTTCTCTGTAGCTCCAACAACAGACTCATTTTAAAGCATGTGACTTGCAAAATGTTCAGTAGCCTAGTGTCTTCTTGTATGGCTCTTTTCGTCTTTCACAGATGGTCAAAGCAGCTATGTCGCTGCTTTTGCCTGGGCAGCCTCTTTTAAAAACAAGGCTTTGCCCAGAGGCGCTGTTCCTCTCTCGGTCATACTAGTTTTATTCCAAAGGAAAGACAATGGTAAATACGTTTAGAGCTAGTCTGTCCTGCAGATAGAGAGTGAGACGTTCATGGGTAGAATTTTTGAAATTTAGAAATTTTGCCCGGACAGCGACGCTTGTACGATTTTAGACTGTCAGGGGATCTTTAACGTGCATAACATACACACGGGATCTCTGATTTTATAGCTCATCTCCAATAGAGCTTGGCATTCAGTGTCTTCTTAGTGCTTATTATTATCTGATGATCTGAGGGATCAGATGAGAGCTGGTGCCACCAACCAACAAGTGACAACAGTGAATGGAATCCAATGTTCCAGCAGAAGATTAAAAAAAACTATCCACACCTCCAATGCACAACAACTACTAAAAAGATAAAATGTCTATCATTTCTAGATATTTAATTATGAATCCTCTTGAATAAACAAGTATCATGATAGGGGTATTTCTATTTATTTGTACAGCTTGATTTGTTATAACGAAAACTCAGTATAATAATATATAGTGAAAAATAAGTCCACGTCTCGAGAAATTAAAATTTACTATAGAGCTGTACTGTGTTCCAGGGAGTTGTGTAAAGTTAACAATTTACATATATAAGCACTCTACAAGTTGACCTCAAGGTTCATGTATTTAAATTCATTGTAATGGTGTTGTGGTGTTTTGTGGCTGCCCGACTCTAAACCGTTTAAATCCTTCAAAGCCTTTTACATGTCTTGAGGACAGACATTTGATACAATTCTTTCCTTCTCCATGCATGATTTAACAAGAGTACTAGTATTTTCCTCAGTGGAAGTAAATCTATCACAGTCTAGCATCCAGACTAAGAGGTGATCGTGCCACCTGTTCTATACTGTGAAAGAAGGATATGTTTCAGTTCTTTCTGTGTCTAAGCCTTTAGATGTTTATGCACTGCATTTGAGCAACAAGCTACATTTTATAGAAATCAATTCTCTTTAATGTGTTACATAGTAATTTTTTAAAAACATGGTTTTCACAAAGAAACAGCTTTGATAATCACGAGGTGACTTTTAAACATGATGCATTATTATATTTAAGTGAATACTTTTTCTCTGACTTGTTCCCATTTCCTAAATACAGGATCTGTGTGGGAGGGTGAGAAAGAGACAGAGGCAGAGAAAGGGAGGGACAGAGGTGGGGAATAAACGAGCAAAGAGTGAGGGAGAGAGATAGAGAGTCAAACTGAGTAAGGAAGGGAGCGACGGGGAGAATGAGGGAGTGAGGCAGAGAGAAAAAGAGAGCGCACACATGCATCACCCCCCACCCCCTAAAAAAAAAAAATTGAGACAGCAAAAACAGAGGACAGCTGACACCAGCTATCAAATCTTGAACAGCTGGTCACATTCAGCATGGGACAGACATAATAGTTGGAGATCATTTATTTCACTGTTTGACAAATACAGACAAGGATTGACACAGCACTTTGTGAAGCTTCTCTCATTATACACAGAGAATCAAACTGGTTCAGGCTTCAGTTACTTCAAACTTAGACAACATGTGAAAATACTGAAGTAACACCTTGAAGCCATTGTGTGCTTGGGTGTCACATAACACTAACACAATACTAATAATTGCAATGTAATGGAAACTTTTTGGAGATCAGGCTCAAAATTAATAGGTCTTTTTCAGAGGCTGGCGGGAATCCACAGTGCAATACTGTTTACAGAAATTGAATCTTTCTCCAATTGTATCTGAAATGACTTCTTAGAAACTTAGTTATTATAAAGTAATTATTTACTTTTATTCATTAAATTACTATTGAAAGTGACTATTCAACTGTTTTGTAAAAAAGCAGCCTTTGAAAATATGTTTGTATACACACACAATGAAATCAAAGGACTACCTGTACCAATGGAAATACATGATACATCTTATTTAACTCTATATCATTTTATTTTTAAAACATTCCACATTTCAATGAAAAGGTAAATAAAAAGCCCTCCTCTCAGAACATCATGTTGTCCTACAATGGATCTCTACCCAGCATGGAATTCAGAGAAATGAGATGGCCAATCTTGACAGACAAGGAGTTTTAATGAAAAAGGCACCGCTCTTAAATTTAAAAAGAAAATAACGAAGCAATCAGAAAAAAAAAAAAAAGAAAAAAAACTTACAACAAACCCCCCAGAAATGTATACATCTGCTTACATTCACAATAAGTCAAAATCTAGCACCTCCCAACAAGACAATGCCATCTCGGAGCTCATCTCCACTGACATATTTAGGCTGACAAATCGCTAATAGACCTGGGGTTTGGGCATGAGAACTCCCAAGAACACATGCGGCAAAGCTGCCCTCTGTACACAACACTTAGAAAACTACTCCAGAGAATGACGCCATACATTGAAGAAACAGGACTGGCAGTCGGAACAAAAAAAAAGAAAAAGCTTGTTTTTCATTGTATACTTAATTTGTTTACACTTTCATATGAAACTTACTTGTAGCTCCTCCTTCACCCTCCTCTCTTCCTCCATGGTCATCCTCTTTTCATGTTTCTTGAAGTATTTCCTCTTGGAGGCTTGTAAGTTAAACCAGGTGTATGAGAAAGACTTGACATGAGGCAGCAGAGCCTCGATAAATGGGTGGAATTCATCCTGAGGGGAAAAAAAGGAAAAAAATAAAATAAAAACAGATTCAAATCCAGGTTCAAATTTGCAAAACGTTAGACCAAACCTTCCACAGAAAAAAAAAAAGCATGTAAATAGTTTGTCTCGGAGTGCATTACGCAATAATGGCCATTTGCAACAGAACAACTTTCTAAAAGCGACGGGAAAATCATGACCTTTTTTTATGAACACATATCTCACCAACAAGACAAGAATTGTACAAGAAAGATAAATCAGAATGTAATGTTAGCTGGTGCATGACATAATAACAGTAACCCAGTCATCACAACAATGGATGTGGAAACTGAAGCACACATGTTTGTTTGAAGGATCAGGTTTCCAACCACTGCAAATATGTATGGTATTAAATTACACTTTGTTCGCCCTTTTCAATACATAAAAATGGAATGTTATGACAACAAAAGAATGATGAAGCAGCTCAATGGTGGTCCGTGGTTCAAATCTCATTCTAGCCCCTTTTCAAATCATAATCTGCTTCACACCTGTCTATGTCCTAATGGTAAACTTTGTATCCCGTAGTATGTGACACAGGCGTCATCCAATTCAAATCCAAATCTGCCTCAAAGGAAACGCAGAGTAAAATGTTCAGTACCAACTGAATACACTGCTCACACAGTACTATACTGGATTGCAATAGTAATAGATAACTTACTGCCAACTTCACTTTTTTTTTGCATCTATGAAAACAAAAAGTGTATGATGCTATTATAAATAATCTTATATCATTGCAAGTTCACAGCACTTCCAATTCTACCTGCTAGAATGCGACATGGGACTATCATCAACTACCACTTGTGTTACAGGAACTGTTTTCTTTAAAATTCATTTTCATAACAATTTAGGATATAAATTAAATACATTAAATCTAAATTAGAAAGCATTTCCAGAAGCAAGTCACGAATAGAGATCAAGGTTCATTGAAAAATGACACTACATTTTTATCAACAACACAAGTCTTCAATCACTCTCCTGTTGATCTGGCCCTTTTGCAACTCTACATCGTGCACTGACATGCTCTTAAAACATCACACGACCTCTTGACCGATGCCTTCATAATGCTACAAAACCCTGGCTTTTCCACTAACCTCCTCCTCTCTTCCCCTCTTACCTTCATTCTTCACTCCTTCCTTCCTTCCTTTTCCTGGACCATGGCTATCTATTCTATCTCCCCCTCCATTAAAAGCCCCTTCCGTCCACATCCCACCCCACCTCTTACATAATGATAGCCACAGGCTAAGGTCCAGATGCGAAAGGCTAGAGGGGAGTCCCATGATCCCATAAATATGCATGGCCCCAGGGGGCATTGCTGTAATATATAATAAGAACAGCTGTGGACCAAGCTGTGTGCTCAAACACATTAGCACACATTCCACCATACACTCATACAGTACAGTAGGGGCAGGCCAGCAACCTGTGTCCTTGGTGGGATGATCTCACCAGGTTGTCCATCCATACTGGCCAATACAACTTTTCTGCTATACTATGCAAACGAAGACCATTATAACTTATTATAAGCATAAAAAACCCCATCCCCTCAGCATAACCAAACGCAAACCCACAATCAGTTCTGCCTCAGTGACAAACTTCCCACTTTGATTATAACACCATCTTACTACGTCCAGTACAAACCTCAATCATGTTTCATATTTTTGAAAGCAATATTAGCGTACAATGAAGGTGACGTAATCTATTGTATAATATAAGAGACAACTCTGACAGGACTATTGGGGACAAGGACAGGTAATGGGGTAAAGCATGTACAACATCAACCTTAAAGCAATGACTTCATGGAGAAAGTGATGAAACTTAATTGATTTACTTTATACCATCCAAAACAAAAATGTAAGCTTTTGAATAGTTGTAGTAAAAGTTGATTTCTTTTTTCACCATCATGACAGGTGCTCTTTCTCTCAGCTTGAATTCACATATATAGGAAATTTTACTATTAATCTTACTATGGTATTAGGCTCTGCAGTCTGATGAAGCTAACAGTATGCAATGCTGGTAAAAACCAACAAACATATTTCATTTTTGGTCATATTCTGAAAGTATTTTATACCTTGATAGGACATCTATCAACGTTAATCATCGAAAAAAAGCCATACTATCTTCCATTCTGTGAAGAAAACATGTGAAACCTAACTAACAAATAATTGTTATTAAAAAAAAAACTAACTTCTCACTCAGTAATTCCACCTTTCTATTCAGTGACCTAATGGATCACTAAACACTGTGCTAACTGGTACGGCTTAGTGAGGGAAACACTAAGAACATAAAAATGTAATGCTTGAAACTTGTTGAACTGGTTGCTGACTGTTTCCCTCTGCACATAGCTTTGGTAAGACAAAAAACTGTTATAGCAACAAAGAGCAACATGCTATGAAACGATGGAAAATGTTCAAAAACAGCTATAAACCCTCCTCTATCACTTGATAAAAATATCAATAATAAATGTGTTTTTAACTTTTGTAAACAATTGAAGTCATATAAGGACGATAAAAAATCCCAAATTAGAAACAAGGAAGACAGAGTATATAACTTATTCACAGTCCAGTCACAAGGCCTGGATTTCAAGTTTTAGTTGACCCCACAGCTAGATCACAGGCTCTGAGTAGAGCACAAATTAACACAGTACTGTGTGTCGTTTGTATCAGGTTTTTGCTCTACCACTGAAGATTTAATGCTTAAACTTGTTCTCATGCCTTTCTTAAGGTTGCAAGATAGGGTAGTTGTTATTCTAGTCTTTGTTTAATCTGAATCAGAAGTTTTTTGTTTTTTTTTAAAGATATGATGGGGACTTTGATTTCAATAAGATTTTAGTTTTTTTTATTGAAAACACTCAAGGAATTTGATAACAATTCACTATGTTACCAACTCAAAGGCAAAGCAATAGCATTGGACAATGTCTGGAGGTCCCATTTATATACATATTATGAGCAAGATAGTGAGAATATCAGATGAAGTGGCTGATGAAAGGACTGTTTGCTGTGTTGTCATTGCTTCTCTTGCATGCAATTATTGTCTATCACCTGCAGGTGGGACCAACTTTGCTTCCTTAGAGTAACATTTTTTATGCGGCAAAAAACAAAACAACAAATAAACAAAAAACAGAGAAAGAAAACCTTCAATACTGTTAGCCAAAGCAACAGATTGAGAAGAAAGATGTTTTCTGTGATGTTAATATCATATCGGACACAACAACTACAAAAAAAGATCAGGTGGCATAGTGGTCAAATGGTTAGAGTGTAGGACTCCCAATCCATGGGTCCTGGGTTCAAATCCAACAGTGACCTTATTGTGCCCTTGGGAAAGACACTTTACACCATTTTTCTTCTCCCCACCCAGGTGCAAAATGGGTACCAGCATATTCTGCTGGGGAAGTAAACCTTCGACAGACTAGTGTCCTGTCTAGAAGATGATCTAAACATCATCTGTTCTGCTTCACACTACTACCGAAACCAAGTTAAGCTTCGGCTCTATGGGCCTCATGGCCTTGGAAGGAACTTTACACAACACTTATAAAAGTATTATAATTATAATGTTTGGTTTTGAGTTTTACTTTCAATTCAACATCTTCACGGTCTCCTTGATTGAAGGCCATTTCAAGAAATAAAAGGGTGGACCTTGTCCCCTAATATACACTCGTGAAGAATTTTTTTACAGGACTAAAAGGAGTTCTTTAGGATTTGAAAACATCCTCTTGGTCCATCTCACTGCCACCAAGCTACATCAAGCGATTTACATTTAACTCAATAATGCCCAATTATAAATAAATTTTAATTAAAAACATTGTTTATATATTGTTTTCTCTTTTAAATTTGAGAAAGGTCAATGTTGCCATCTTTTTGTCTTGACAAAAATTAGAATATTAAAGAAAAAGAGGCTAGGTGACCTCTTGGCTAAACTGAAATTTATTGTGTCCAGTCCTTTCCCCCTCGTACATCATGTCTGCCACTCTACAGCTAAAATCCTCACACTCCAACAGAGATCAAAAGACAAACTAAAAGAATGCAACAATATGACAGTAAGTCTGATAACATGAAGAAATTTATATGACGAGCAACTAATAATCATGAACATTGACACCGGGCTCAAATTATAGTTACAGAACAGTAAGCTGTCAATCTGTTGTACCCAGCCACAACATCACGATTTAGCTTTAAAACAGTCTTAATAACTGATGAACATGCTTTTTTTTTTTTTACTAAATTTTGAGGATGGCACTTTAGTACTGTTTCAACAAAGTTTGGTTTTAGCAGAGATAGATTCAGCAAGATGGCAAAGTGGCACTGTTATTGCGTCACATGCTCAGCAACCCTAACAGCTGTGAAGCTGTGGTAAACAGTCGAGAGTGATAGTGGTGAAATGAATGTCTTCAATTAATTGCAGTCTTCAGGAATAGATGATTATACTTCGAGTGCAAACTTCACATCAGATCTTATCCTTTTCTTTTACCAGTGCTTCTGTAAACAGAGATTATTCTTAGTTTATATTGGTGTAGAAAAACATCTGAAATAATTAACAAAATCTAATGTGTTAAATGACAGCAATTTTTAGACCTCCACATTTAACATATTTACTGAAAAGTATTCCCCATGGAGCAATTTGACATGTTTTAAGGAATATACAGTAGAGTCCAGTTATCTCGAACACGGAACTCTCGATTTCACGGATATGTCGAAAATAATTCCCAGCCCTGTTTAAGCCCTTATTTTTCTTTGTATTAACGACACGGAATTCTCTAACAACACCTAACACTTGTATCTCGAACCAATCCATGTGTTTGTTGGACTTTGTCCTTAGATTTTCATCGACAGAAAAGGCTTTTTGTTCAGCCGGTTAGCCCATCTTTCGACAAACCACGCACGCAGGGCGGCTTTCGCTTGGAACGGGTGGGTCCGGGTCATAGATATAATAATAACCCATATTATATCTATGGTCGGGGATGTTGGAAGCGCAGTGGGGGAGGAAGGGAAGTGATGTGTGTATGTGTGTGTAGGGGGGAGGGGGGGCAGGCATGGACGCGGTGCGGCACAGTGTAATGCGCAGAAGTGGGCCTACTTTCACACTGTATCACACGACTTAGTGCTCACAAGTAATGTCGACAATTCATCGGTCCACTCCACCATGGCAGAAAAGAGAAAACTAAACTGTCTGACGTTAGAAAAGAAACGTGAGATTGTAGCTCTCGTTGATCAGAAAACACATGTAATTGCAGAACTGAAATTTGTTAACAGTATGAAATACCAAAGTCAACATTGTGTACCTTCACCAAAAATGGGTACAAAATCAACATTATTAGCGAGGGATGCCAACTGAACAGAAAGAAGCAACGCACGGTAAAGTCTGACGCTATTGAGAAGGTTTTGTTTGTTTGGTTCCAACAAGCCCGAGCCATGTTCTATTACCTCCTTATTTTTTTTCTTTATTTCTCTCTATCACAAGTGCCTTCACGGAAATAACGAATTATGGATATCTTGAACACTATTTCCAATCCCCGGCGAGTTCGAGTTTTCCGTGCACGACTGTGTATATTCAAAGACAACTTTTAACTCAAAAAGTGCATCCACAGAGATTTCTATTATTTGACCCTATGTTACTTTTTACCTATTACATCCTAAAGTAGTTTGTCACTTTTATCTTGTTAAAATTATTTTCATACTCTGATGAATGAGGTACGTGTATCTGGGCAACAATATTTTTTTTCACTTTAATTTTGAGAAGATAAGATTTAGAGGGTAGGGTTTGCGACATTACTCTCTGAGGAATAATTTCCAGTGAACATTTTGAAGAGCACTGCTGCAATAAAACTACTACTACAAAAATAAATAGGCTTGTTAAAGAAACTTTACTGTGTCAATGCCATGTTATTACAAATCATGGACTCTCAGCTTAAATTGTAAAGGAAAATATACCGTGTTTCTTTTGTTTCGACACGATTTAGAATGGTGGTCAGCGCTATAAATCATCACATAAAGACTAAGGTGATCTACGAAAATAGGGAAAACTCAGTGATCTTAATTTTCATCATGTGTAGATCAAGACCATTCTACCATTCCAGGCTTAGGCAACCCAATTCCTACCACGCATTACTAGACTTTTCCAGAGACAGTGCTCAGGCCTTGGTGTATCTTTCATTCCCATCCACTTTTTCCTAAAACCATACAATACTCTACACAATTCGACCCTCCTCGCATGCATTTTCTACTCAGTGAAAACACATACAGGATCTGTTAAAACCAATTGGATGTTTAGCATGACGATTCCACCCACAAACCAACCCCCAATCTCCCGACCCCTCTTTTTATCACCACCCAGCTCTCCATGGTACAATTTTATGTCTGTAATTGGTTAAGATTTTTTCCTTCTATTGGGGCTGTGGATAGCACTTCAAACAGAACAATTTGTATTGTTATAGCTGTCAGTCTAAAGTGTTGGAAGGAAATTCTTAAATAAAGTCTAGATCTACATCTCGATCGACTCCTTGAATCCTAACTTAAAATGCCGTTAGATATAGATCTACTTCAATTTGTTCAACTACACCATCTTAGACACTCTGAGTAAAGTTTCACTATAAAAATGTTGAAGTTCAATCACTGTTTATGCCACATGATCCATTTGGCCCCAGATAAAATTAGTCAATAGGCCTACTCATTGTATGGTGATCAGCAGCCGTTGTGGACACAAATTGGGTTTTCGCATATTTTTTTAGACCTTCATAATGTAGGCCTTATTCCTCTTGTGACTATGAGTACATGTTTAGTTAAGTTAGCCTAGATCTAGATCTGTCAGCTGGGGAATACAATAATTTACACATGCAAAATTGTAGCTTTTGTATCAAAAAGGCCATCAACTCTTTGGCTTTGAATACTTTGATGTCAGACAATTATCATCATCAATAATGAACCGTTCAAGTGGACTCAATGTTAGCCTGATATTGAGGTGAACACGACTCTTCCCAAACTGGAAAAGGCTTGCTTCAACTTCAACCTATTCTAATACTTCTAGGCGAATTTGCCTTGGGCTTAGACTAAGGGGCGGGGAAGTGGAGGCATTCTTCACACGTAGAATCTAGTCTAGGCTAGATCTAGATTTCAAGATCAAATCAAGTGAAAGTGAAGAAACATGGAACATTGTTAACTATGGATTTGAAAGTAAGCTAATTACCATTGTTAAATTCACGATCTGAAGTGGCTAGCGAGCCGGAATTCACCTCCTTGGCACTCATCTCCCTCATGAATACGACGGAGCGAGGTAACACCAAGTTGTGCCAACGGTGGGGGAACCCCCCATTCAATCACCAAATTCCTTCGACAGTATTCGGAGTGAGATGATGGTCGTACTGCTCAAATAAACAGGTGTTTACAAAGTTTATGAATGCATGCGTTCTTGAACGTGCTCTATTAAAATCCGCACATCACATTTAAAGAGCAAATATAATCCACCAAGGTCAGGTCTCAATGCTGTGTAGCTATTTGCAGAAGCACGTCATAACATGAAGATTTGCCAGGGCAGCCATTTTGGAAAGTAGTGCGTCGATGAAAGTATGCAATTACAGCAATAGCTTGAAAACAATAGTATATTAAGTTGTATAGTTCACCATTCATTCCTGAAATTTTATGTAATACTATCATTTTTAAAGTATCCAATTCTACAGAGAAAACGCTTTTCAAGCAATGTTTACGGAGCGAAATAGTACTGCGGATTGTTACCGAAAGTGGTAATATGGGGTGTGAGAACAAAAATCTCACGGGACCGTATTCTCTATCGTTGACGATCATCTCGGATCATCTCTAAAAAAATCACCTATGACAACAAATCGTGTTTTATCTTTAATTGCTACTTTCCTGTTATTTTTTGTGAAAGCCGCTGCATATATTTAGTAAAACTGGATTATGTTTTTCTTGCACATTTCCTGCCTTAAAAGTTTGTTATTGTCAGTATCCTTATTTGGAAAAGTTAATGTATCAATGCACAACGCTTAGCCAATAGTTGATCTGTTTAAAAAAATGTTGAGGAACCTGTTGATCTTCTTGGTAATCCAGAGGTAAAAGGAGGGCACACACAGAATTGGTTCTTCCTCGTTCCGTGGGCATTTCTGCAAACATGTATTGCACGCTGTATTGTATAAATTAAACATTAAAAAAAACAGAATAGTACGCGACTGCTAAACTAAGGAAAAAATAAAAAAATGTGTGAAATGATGAATTTCTCACATTGGTGCAGAATAGCAATGATTCGTCAAAAAAGAACTAACTAGATCACGTGTAATGCATTGCTTGTACTATAACTGCCATGCGCTAATATAGGATCAGCTGTTTGGTCGGACATTAGCCAACAAAGCACTGGTAATGCGCCAAGATGTGTAGTTCGTAAGCCTACATTGCTTTTGTTTCATTGCCTCGGTTGGTCTCAATGAACACCATCACTCTAACTTCAGGGTTTCACGTGGATGTGTATATAATATATTAGGCCCCATTAAATTAACTTATGATTTTCTTTTCTCCATACACCGATCTGCGCTTATCTATTTATTCATTTTTTGTTTTCATTTTCAAGAATCTTACTTTAGACTCCAGTGACCCTTAACAGTGAACTTTAAATACAATGTAGTTGATTTGCAGACAAAAAGTAGTGGTACAGGCGGTAGCGTTTTTTGTTGTGGTTTTCTTTTTTTGGGGGGAGGGGGGGGGGGGGGGGGGGGTTTTCTTTT
>JBDFRD010178745.1:0-23315 GCA_039654405.1 Bullina lineata | reverse complement strand
GTTGCAGAACAGTTATTGAACACTCTACAAGAAGATAGGCGACAAAGATGGATTAACACAGTAGAGAGATTAGACATAAAATACTCGTCGACATGCATGGCAGTATCATGGCCTGTTCGTCCCGAAGTTTGTCAAGGACGGTCTCCAGTCTCTCTAGTCTCCCCGGTATAGATAGCAGCGTGATTCCTGGAGATCCCCTTTCTTTGGTAGTTTCACGGTGGCCTTTCTTCAATCTTCGGGCACTTCTCTTGTTCCCGTGTTGATGTCTGCCTTCAGTACTTCCAACCGCTGCTTTGCCTGACCTAAGGGACTTGATAAGCTTTGTTGCAAATGCTCGCGTTGCCTCGGGTGTAAATCACCAACGCCACTCCTGTTCATGTCAATCTCGTCTCACACAGGCCAAGTATTTTTAGGTTTGTTTTGGTCGTCAGAAGAGTTGTCGGCACACTGGCCTCCCGAAGCTTCACCAGCATGCGTCATGGGCTCTACTCAAGAAGTCTTCCTCAACCAAGTTGAGTATATCTATCCGCATCCTGGTAGGGGGTGGTCCAATTTGGGAAAGTCACTTTAAACCATTTTTCCTCTCCCCACCCGAATTGGGTATCGGCAAACGTCCTGTCTAGGAGATGTAAAAATCATCTGTTCCGCTTCATACTACCGAAAAGGATGTTGTAACCATGTTGAGGGTCTTCATAGACATCTTTGTAGCCTATGGATGTCCGCGATTTCGGTTCCCCATTGCCAGCTCGCCGTAGAGGATGTCTTAAGGATTGCGCCCATCATCCCTGCGGCAAACATGTCAAACCAGCGAAGTCTGCGTTGTCTGAGCATGGTGTGCTTTCTAAAGAATACTTCTACGTTTGCCATGTAATGGATGTGGTAGATGCTGCGGATATGAAATGCGTTCAGCCTCTTCTGTCGGGCGTTTGTGGTCCATAGTTTCACAGGCAAGGTGTTTTCATGGTCATGTCAATAGTCATGGATGGTGGGGCCGCTGCGTCTTGTCCAAAGATGATTTTTCAAGCTAGTAGTAGTAGTATCGTTTGCCTACGACTACACTTCTAAATCATTTGTGTCGTCGTCACATCTGTTCTCCTTCAAGTCTTGTATCTGGGCATTTTTCGAGACTGCTGGCCTTCGAACAGCAGAAGCGCGGACCTTTTTATCCTGGGCGACGTCTGATCCGATATAATGTTTCTTTGTGCTCATGATATTAGAAGTGTGCAGGAGAAGGCAAGCTTTGTCTGAACGCCGGGTTGGTTCAGGGGAACTGGTTCGTCTGGTTCTTCATCTGTCGCTGTTTCAGCACGATTGAATCCAAGCTCCAGAATCACCAAGAACACGCAAGCTCCCACACGACGGCAACGTGTTGATCCAGTGTAGGAGTTTTTCAAGCTGATGGTCAGCGGGCAAAGTGGAAAAGCCCGCCATGAGATCTGGTCCGCAATACATTCAGAAGCACAGCGAGGACCTTCCTTGATACCACCACGTATGTCGAATGCCTCGGAGAGGTCGCCGTTGAACTGTACTGTCCCCTTCATGTTGGTGTCGAAGGATTCAATAATGCTACGCAATATTGGAGGGCAGCCTGTCTTCGGGAGAAAGCCTGGAGGCCATCTCTACGCGTTCCGCCAGCTTCTTTAGGCGGATCAGGGTGAACCTCGTTGTTGCAAGTGTTTGTTCTTGTAGACGGTGATTTAGCGTCCTTCTTCCTCTACGCTCAGCGTTGTAGTTCATCAAGAACTGCATCCAGCGCTGAGTGTTCATCTCCTCATCTGTTCGCCTCTGTAATTTCCCCAGGGCCATCTTGTTCAGGGTTGGTCCCATTGCCATACATTCCTCTGATGTTTGCTGTTGCAGCGGCCGTCTGGATGTTTCGCTGAGCTCCGTCCAGTAACTGGTTGACGCAATGCCTAACAGTCTGCTGAACTTTGCTCCTGGTAGCCCTGGGAATCTGTAGCTATCAAACAGCAGTGATGTTCCTCTGGCTCTTCGTGATCGGTGCAAGGGCAGCACACGTTGGCTTTGAAGGACTGGAGTCAAAGACTGGTAGCCAGGGCTTCATTGTGCAAGCCTCTGCAAACTGCTCCACAAGGTCAAGCTGTGACATCTTAGTAGTGTCAATACGAGGGTTCCAACTTTTCTTAGTACGGTGGAACCGAGGTGGGGAATCATGTCGCTCCTTGCCAGGCTCTACCCATTCCATGCTTCCGTTGCTCTTCGGAGTCTTCCCCTGCTAGTAGAACGTGTAGCCCTTCTCTCAACCGCGTTTCTTGAATGGTGACGATATCGATGCTGAGTATCATTTATGTTGGCGGTTTTTCTGGCGTCGTTGATGTCCTGACAGAAGAAACATTACAACATCTCAGTTTTAGAGCTGGTCTCTTTGTTTGTTCTTTTATTGCCTGATGAGAATAATACAGTCTCCTTCCGGCTAGTCTCTGAGCCCCATGCACCCAATGAGGAAAGCAGACTGGCGGGACAACAACTTGCTGACAGCTTGAGGTGGGCCAGTGCGATCTGAGAATCTCTTCCACCGTCGGAAGCAACCCCTGGCGCCGCACTTTACGCCAATTGAGCGATAACTGCTGATCCAACGCAGGCGCAGGTACAGGTGTAAGTGTTCATGTATATTTTAGTGGGCTTTACTATATTTATTATGTTGTATCCCGTGCCCACTCTCCACGTCACTGATGGATTCAAAAGAACAGCAGAGCCCTGCGGTTGGGCACCAACGCCGTCGCAGGAGTTGCCAGAACGACGCTACAGACAATGACGAGCTGTCTTAGAGACTCCGACTCCAGTTTTTCCCCGGGGTTTACTCCCTCAGCCTTTGCCCGACCAAGAGCGTCCGCAAAGCAATGGTACTAACCATAGCTGGGTCATGAGCATCAGGCTGCAAGGCGCTCAGTTCCCATGTGTCACCACGGGGAGGCACTTCATTTGCAGGGGCACTCGACTCCCGTTTCACAGGCGGTGTTAGCTGAAAGCGAGGTGACAAGCACACTGCAACTACCACACTAGGCGCATCACATTATGACACACTTACTTACCCGAGAACAATACAACCGATTATCTCTGACATGACGTGTCCAAAGTACTGGGTGTACAACACAAAGTACTTGGTGTGATTCACCAACAAAGGAACTGAACATCTCTGGTGCATATACACTGAGTGTATTCATATTTTATATTTCGGTAAATATTTCATGAATGAGGACGCTTACATGAGAAAGGCAAGCCTTGTTGTCTTGTTGTCTTTGACATCCAGTCACTGCACAAAGTATTCGCTGCCAACGACAGATTTTAACATCTAGTATCTCTCTTAACCATCGCCACAAAGTAGGCTTGGCCTACCCGGAGTGATCTAGCCCTTGCCAACGAGCGACCTTAACATCTCTGCGTACGAGGACGGTCTTTACCAAATCTCACCCACCCGATTATGACACTCCTGATTCTCTCTGACGTGTCTTGTCACACAGCCTACTCTGGCCTGTCGCTGCCAACGAGCGAACATCAACACACTGTGTACGGTAACTAATTCATGAACGGGTAGGAAGCGTTCATAGGAAAGCAACACATATATATCACCGCTCTTAAAGTACTGGGTGTGATTCAGTGGCTACCAACGAACATCTCTGTTGCATAGTTTTTCTTATACATGTGTACATGAACGGGTCTTGCTTATTTTTGTACTGGAATGCGTGAAGCGAGAGGTGACATGCACTCTAACCACACTTGGCACATCACAACGATGACACACATTTTACTTACATTTTACTCACAGACAGGCTGCTATCCAGCGGTGTTAGCTGAAATCGAGAGGTGACAAAGCACGCTGCAACTACTACACACTAAGTAAATATTTAAGCGTTCATCTTAACTGTCTTGCTTTACTTACGCCAGGCTCCTACTGTCTTTCTGACGTGTCAAATCTCGCCACAAGGCTAGGCCTACTCGGAGTGATCCAGCCGCTGCCAACGATGACCTGCGTACGAGGACGCCTTAACCAAATCTTCTTACCTACCTGAGAACAACACTGCTGATTCTCTCTCCAATTAACATCTCTGCTGCACAGTCGTATAACACTGGGTGTTTATAAATAATGAATGAGGACGAATGAAGTCCCTCTTCTCCAGCTGTCCCCATACATGTCCAGGGCGCGTATGCACGTCACAACCGGTTAGCTTAAACGCCTATAGAGCTTAAACGTATGTGCCCGCGTATAACCCTAACCGGATTTTGTATGCACGACGAGCTAAACGAAAACGTATAGCTAAACGCCATGTGCTTTCGGTCTAATCCAACTGCACGTGGGAGTTTCTGATATTCGCAGCATGACTGAGAAAATTGGAAAAAGGGCAAGAAAAGTGCTGAGGAAAGATTACTACTTGAAGAGCTACTTATCAGCAGCCACCATAACCAGTGAAGCGAAGTAGGAGATATGGCAGAGAATAACATCCAAGATGAACGCATGCGGCGTTCCAGTGCGAACGGATTTTGAAGGAGAAATGGAGAGGACTGAAAGCGTCGGTTCTAAACGAGAGAAAGAGGATATGTTGTCGGGTTTGTCTGAACTCGACAGTTCGGCTAACTATCGACTGGTCCACGCCGACGGTATGTCTTTTTACCGAAACTCACCAAAACTCACCACCGAAACTCACCAAAACTCACCGAAACACCACCAAAACTCATTGTTTTAATGAAACCCGCTTAAACTCGAAGTTTGCTGACAAAAACTCACCAAAACTCACCAAATATCAAAACAACGCCAAATTGATTCTTTTAACTGAGTGGAGTGTGTGGAGGAGAATGGAGTGTGTAGAGGAGGTGGCACCGTGTGGAAGAGGTGGGACCGTGTGGAGGAGAGTGGAGTGTGTGGAGGAGGTGGGACCGTGTGGAGGAGAGTGGAGTGTGTGGAGCAGGTGGCACCATGTGGAGGAGGTGGGACCGTGTGGAGGAGGTGGGACCGTGTGGAGGAGAGTGGAGTGTGTGGAGGAGGTGGCACCGTGTGGAGGAGGTGGGACCGTGTGGAGGAGAGTGGAGTGTGTGGAGGAGGTGGGACCGTGTGGAGGAGAGTGGAGTGTGTGGAGGAGAGTGGAGAGTGTGGAGGAGAGTGGAGTGTGTGGAGGAGAGTGGAGTGTGTGAAGGAGAGGGAAGTGGCGTCTCGGCGAAAAAAATCATCATTAATTGCTTCAATAAAATTGTACCTACGGTGTATCCAGTCCTGGCAGTTGGAGCATTCAATAGATCGCGGAAATTCTGTGTAATTCTTTTTGCATTTGATGCACGGGAATGATGTTTTCTTTCTTGACATTTTTTTAGGCTTTTGTTTGGTTTGGCGTGACCAAACCTGGAACCAGAAATGGTAGCAATAAGGTTGCCACTTACCAGATAATTTTTTGCCAAACGGCCAAACGGACTTTTAATAAGTTTGCAAACTTCGAGGTCCTCTCCCTCCATCATACACACGCACACACATACATATACACACGCAACCACACACACAGTTATTGATAGAGTTAAGGATCGCCTTTATTTCTTCCTGTGTGCTGTTTCAATGCCCTTATTTGTCAACTTTTAGTGAGTTTTGGTGAGTTTCGATGAGTTTGGGCGTTTTGGTGAGTTTCGGTGAGTTTCTGTGGTGAGTTTCGGTGAGTTTTGGTAAAAAGACATACCCGAATTTTCATGATCTGCTCTACAGTCCATTGAGCTGTGTGAGTTGTGTTGTTTTGTTTTTTTAAACCTTGTTTTTTCCATGTATTTATTCATTAGAAAATTACACAATTTTAATATGTTAAAAAAATTGTACTGTGTACAATCCACATGAGCAATTTTAAAGTATTCTCTTTTCATGAATATCAACCAGTAGAATACTTCTGAAATTTATGGAGCACAGACAAAGTTGTAGCTGAATCATTCCTTTGTGATTTATGATCAATCATTAATTCTACATTGCTTAAAATTTAATAGAGCATGCTATCCAAGTTGACTATATTGAGTAAGAAAGCAATGTCAAAGACACATGTCTTGATACTTCTAACCATTTTTCACATGGTTGCTACATCGTATACGTCTTTAAAGATTGAAAGTTGTACACGTTTGCTTCAAGATAGTGGCTGAAAGAAGAGTTTACATCTCATAAAGACAGAAGTCTGATTTATATGTAATAATGTATAATGCATCTTTCTGTAAAAAAGTCTGCCATGTGAAAGAAGTGGAGTGTGCTCTGCACTTGTTTTTATTGTAATTATGGACCAGCTACTTACTGCGTACACTTTCTTTTCCAGGCCTTCTCTTCTGGCCAGTGTGAGTGAAGATGGAAAAACTGTCGTCACGTCAATAGAGGAGGATGGCATGAAGGAAATGTGAGAACAATGCAATCATTTTGCTTGTATATGGTCTGGTGGACCGAGTAGATAAAGTCTTGGGACTCCAAATCCAGGGGTTGTGGGTTTGGATCCCGATGGCAATCATATTACGTCCCTAGGAAAAAAAACCATTTCCGTATAGCTAGTGGTTGAGGGTTAGTTTATGTCCAGAAGCTTGAGTACAAGGAACCAAATAAACTGGCTTTCTTTCTTCTTTATTTGGAGTTTCACTTCTAAAAGTTGGCCTGGGGCATAAAATCCTTCTAATTACATAGCAAGGGAAAACAAAAGTGAAGGAAATATTTCAAGTTTTTAATTGCGTACAAATACTTCTCAAACATGTTGCCTATTCACTTGCCATTTTGCTCAGCTGTATACCTATCCCTATGGTGGTGCGGTGGCCGAATGGTTAGAGTGTTGGAATCCTTATCCAAGGGTCTAGGGTTCAAATCCGGGAGGTGACCTGTGTTGTGTCCTTGGGAAAGACACTTTTCACCATTTTTCCTCTCCCCACCCAGGTGGGAATTGGGTACCGGCATATTGTCCTGGGGAAGTAAACCTGCAACAGACTAGCATCCTGTCTAGGAGATGAAGTAAACATCATCTGTTTCGCTTCACGCTACAGAAACCGGGATAAGCTCCAGCTCTATGGGCTTCATTGTTTTTGAAGGAACTTCACTTTTTTTATACTTATCCCTATGTTTTCAGATACTCTGACCAAACCCACACAGACTTCGTCCACGGAGTGACCTGGTCGTGTGAGTCCCAGTTGTACAGCTGTGGGTGGGATGCCCAAGTTCTCTGCCATGACATCAGTCAGCGTCAGGTGAAGGTCATGGGCACAGGGCAGACAGAATCTGTGCAGATCAACGGAGTTCTAGACAACGGCTGCAAGAACAGTTCTGGGGATGCTGGCACAGAGAATCAAGTGTCTAAGCAGAAACAATCTTACTGCCAGGCACTAGCACAGACAAAGGATGTGAAGGCAGAGGGGTAGTAGTATGTGTGTTGGAAGTGTCCTTATTGGGTGGGGGGGTTAAGGGCCCATTGGCCGGGAAACTGGCAGGGTATATGGATGAAAGACGGTCCTCGAATCCTTTATTTCCAACTTTAGTTGTTGTATAGCTTTGATTTCCTTTGAAAATGTTGCCCGTTTTATGCAGCAAGTGGGTTACAATTTGTGGTTCTGTTCGCTCTTCACCGCATTTATTTAACCCAATGATGGTCTAGCTCAGTCAGTGGAGTATTGGTCTTGTTTCATGTGATAGAGCTAAAGTGTCCTGAAGTTCTCTGTTCTAGATTAATTTCTTAAGCTGTTTATAAGAGTTACTGATCAGAATCTAGCTCTGTCAGTGCTGGCTATGGGTAGAGAGCATGTACTCTCTGGAGTTTAGCCATGGAACGCTGAATTTTAAAATTGCATTTCATGGTTTTGAGCATCTCTCTCATTTAACGTGCAAATGACTTGAGAACTTCACAGCTTGTGGTTAGGTATGAATCATAAAAATAAAACATCTAGATCTAGATCTTCTACCTCCAATCTGTAAAGACTATCATTTTCAATAGCGGATGTATTTGTGCTAGCAATTTACTATCGCACACACTGTTCTCACCCACAGCCCACTGCTCACACTAGGGTGACAATGATTAGTTGTTCATCACATACATTTTGTATTTTGTCTTCATTTTCATGATTGTAAAAAGCCTATTTGGAATTTATGATATTACTTAGGTCTCTTTGAACTCATAAGGGTTATAAAAAAAAATATAAGTGTACTTGTATGTAAATTAGGAAGACAAATTCACACTACTTTGGGATTTCACCATATTTGTCTTTGTCCAGCTAGTTAATAAATCACAATAAAAACACAAAGACAATTAGACTTCCCTATGCTCATTCGGATTAAAAAGGGAACTAAATGACTCGAAATTAGATACATGATTTTGTTGAGTGGCAAATTTGGACCTCCACTTCACTTTTTTTTTTAAGTCAGCGAATTTGGCAGCTAGAGGAGTAACTGAAAATAAAATAGCCCTACAGCCCATAACATTTTGATATAAAGAGCTAAATTACAGTAAATGCTACATTAAAGTAAAAACTGCAACTCAGCAGTTACCCAAATTGCTTAAAAAAATGAACCTTCATTCAACGCCCTGGTGTATCTTTCCTCGTTTTATTCATTTTGGCAGCTAATATTCAAAAACAAATCTCAAAATTGCCCTGACATTATACGCACTGTGGAGGTGATAGTTGCTAAGTTTTATTCTTTGCATTCAATTAAAAAAAAGCAAATACATGGAATTCATTTCATTTCAGAAATAAGGAGACAACTGTTTTTTTGTTTGTTTTTTTAAGGCACTGTTGTAAGGAAGAGATTTTAAATGTTTAGACTCTTTGTTGAAGTCTTTGAGGCCGATATTCATTTCTACCAACTTTATGTGTGATTCAAGTTTTCACCTGTCTTACATGACAGTCTTGATTATTGACGCTGCTGCATATGAAACGAGCCTTCACAGTTCGTTCATTGCACCACAATTTTCATATCAGACTTATGGTTATAACAGTTATTTGTTGTGCCCCCCCTCCTTGGGAGACATATGCACACACACACAAAGAACAATTGAGCAGTACAACTGAAAGTAACATGTTTCTCTGGTTTGACCAGTATGTACAACTGAAAGTAACATGGTTCTTTGGTTTGACCAGTACGTAGGCCTACAACTGAAAGTAACACATTTTTCTGGTTGGACCCGAATGTTGCATTCCATAGTCAGATTTGTTGTTTTGCTCATGTCCTTTTCTTATAGCAGACTTCTTCCTACTTGTGAGCCTGGCCATCTTTTTTATATTTTTATTATTCTCCTCAAACTCCCTCACGGAGTGCTTCTGTTCCACCAATCTGTAATTGTCATTGTTTTGAAATGGAACTACCTCAGGGGCTCTGCAAAGTTTTAGTTTTACAATCGCATTGGCTGAAAGTGAAAGGATATCGTTTTTGCTTGTTGTTTTTTAATTAGAACATTTCAGAAGTTTCAATAAGCCAAAAGAAGCAGTTTTGGAAATAATGAAAGCTATGAAAATACAGAAGTAATAATAAGCACTCTTCAGTTCTGGCTTTTGTTGTGGGTCAGTAGGAATGGTGTCTGTTCAGCAAATGGTTTGAGAGCAGTAGACGTTTTTGTTTCTTTCTGAGAAGGGGGTTCCTTGTAATGAAATAAAGTGAAACATACTTGCATTATTTCTTTTAGTTGTTCAGTCATAAACGATGTGTAAACAAGTTAAGCAACATTGATTCAACACTTATTTTTAAAAGTTCTCAATTGAACTTTGCCGTCTGAGACGGATGTGAAATCATTAAGAAAATAGTAAACAAATGAAACTAATAATCTAATGTATTTTTCAAGCTTGACTCATCCACTAATGCCACTTGTTCTGAGGTCAAGTATGTGCAACGATAGTTTTTTACCTTGTGTGCATATATCTTTCAACAACTTTTTTTAAACCATTATTTCTATCGTGAAATGAAACATTTTCTTAGAAATACCTCAGTAATGAGCCACCCTTTATTTGATACTTTCTACTTTGTCTGATTTTCTTTAGCGAATTTGCATTAAAATTTCATTAAATTTTGGGTATACATGTCATGTACTAAGTTAAAGTGTCGACTTTGTAAAACGTAGTGGTGGTCAGAGTTATCTTTCCTCACTCCATCCAAAGTTTATTATCAGCACTTCAGGGCTCTGTTTTGTTTTCATGACATCTTTATGTCTTACTGCATACCACCACAGCCAGTAACGTACAGTTAAGCAAGCTGTTCCTACTGACCCATTTGATGCTTGTCTTATATGAAAATAGTAAGGTTCATGCAGTTTTATCCCCTTTGTGCAATAATAACGGTCGTGTTCACCTATGTGTGTGTGATTGTATTCAAGTAAACTGTTGCTCAGATGGCCCTTGTTTTCCACACATTACTGGCTTATATTAGAGAGCAGATAGCTGGAGGAGGTTGGGTAACAATTAGAGAGCAGATAGCTGGAGGAGGTTGGGTAACAATATTTGCTTCCTCTTCATGAGATGGGAGGATAGGATGATCTTCCTCTGCAACCTAAAAGAGTTGCCCAGGGAGACAGATGCTGAAATCGGACGTAATTGAGAAAATAAGTGAATGGTGAGATGAGATCCATAAGGCATTATGCATGTTCCAAGAGTGAGCCTGCACATTGTGTGAGTGAGTGAGTTGTGCTACATTCCTTAGCTACAATGTATCTGATTGAAGGCAATATTCTATATAGTAGAAAGTTGCATTATTTCATTGATCCAAACATGTCAACTTTACGGGGAGCCGTCAGAAATTACGGTTTGCGGGCAGTTATGGCCAAATTACGGTGAGGACGCAAGATATATATGCTTTTAAATTTCATTGCCATTGCATTCTTCGTTCTCTGGTTTTATTCTTGTACGCTATAAAATTACTCTTTTGGGTCCGCATTTTACTGCGAGTTTAGCTCGTGATTACTCCAAGTCTCAAACGGGATTGGCATGTCTGTTGATCCAGCAAAGTCACTGATGAAGTGTTTACCATGAGGGCAGCATTTGTTTCCTTCATGAGCCAGGGAAATGGCATCCCTTAACATTGTTGGTGACATTTATAAATCATGTTGCAGTATTGTTATCCTGAATGAAATATGAATACACGTTTTGTTTTCAAAGTGATTTTTGTTCATTTTTTGTGTGTGTTGTTGTCATTTCCACATTTGTGTGTGTGTGTAAGGGAGAACCATTATGTTTCTTTTGATGGTTGAAGGTATTTCACCACAGAAGCATTTCATTGGTGAGAATCAGTATTTATCCTTGGTACCCCTTAAATAGTCACTGGTGAGAATTATATTTACCAGCAAAACAATTCTCATACAGAATTATATTCAAAAAGAAATGAAACAGGACAAACAGTAATACACGTTATCTATAATATGTACGTTCTTCCTGATAAGCATTCTATACATGTATTCAGTTTCAGCCATTATATAAAACATTTAGTCCTTTGAAATTTCTTTTTTTACTCATCATCTAAAATATTCCATTTCAAAATCAAAATAACCTTCAACTGAGCAAATGTATGATGAGTTATCAGTTGACCACCAAGCAAAATGTCAGATCTCTGTTTTCCTGAAAGTTCAAGATGACTTATCTTAAAAGTTGTATCAATATATGTTAAAGTTTCTTCAAAGCTTTTAAGCCTTCTTTTTGGTTTCCATAAAGTTAATTAAAATATAATAATAGTAATACCGGTAGTAATAATATTAATATTATAGTGAATAAATAAAAAACGTTGTGCTATGTGAACACTTATTAAACATTTGTTGTTTTAGAATTACATATGACATTCTTTCATTCACAATGCATGAATGGGTCTGTAAAATTTCATCAAAAATAGTGCTGTTGATTTCATTAAAAAAATTATCTATCTGAATCCTACGACAGTGGCCGGTGGTCAGAGCATTGGACTCCTAATCCAAGGGTCCAGGGTTTGAATCCGGGAGGTGTCCTTGGGAAAAACACTTTACACTTACACCATTTTTTCTCTCCCCACCCAGGTGCCAATTGGGTACCGGCATATTCTGCTGAGGAAGTAAACCTACGACAGACTAGCATCCTGTCTAGGAGATGAGATAAAAATCGTTTGTTCCGCTTCACACTACGAAACTGGGATAAGCTCCGGTTGTATTGGCTCTATGGGCCTCATTGGCCTTGAAGGAACATTACTTTACTACTTTTTTTACGTCCTTTGACTGGAAACTAAATTTGCTTCACTGAACACACATATTGTGAAGACAGGAGTGCAATAATAATGTTCATAATTGTATTCTTTTGATGCTGTAAACCTAGAACTGAAAATATATCATTAATAATTATTCCACCTCTTCACATTTTATCTACAGCTCGGCAGTCCTAACTGTAAACACGTTTGATGTTGACTTTCGGGTACAAAATCACAAAAACCTATAATATTCATATCCCACGTCTTCATGTGGTGTAAGTGTAAGTGAGAAGATTGCATTTGTGATATAAATAAGATTGGCTCTTTTCATCTTTTACAGACAATCAAAGCAGCTATAATGCTGCTTTGCGTGGGCAGCAATAAGAAATAAAAATCTGAGAATAATCCTGTTGACTTTGATCAGTGACCAAACATGAATCAGTATTGGTCAAACTGCTGATTAACTTTCCTTCAAATAATGGTACAGTACATTGTTATGGAGCTAGAATTCACCTTGGATTATGAAGGAAATAATGAAGTATTTGGAGATGGCCATTGTAAATATTCCTATCTTTGTTGCAAATGCAGCATTACTTACATGTACTTACTTAGGCCGTCGCACCAGTTGGTGCATAGGCCATCAACGACTCACGTCATTGATGCTTTTGTTACTAAAGACTTTTAACAGGCAGGCCAGTTAACCTCCGGGAGAGGTGGTTGCGCGTCATCTGATCTCTACCTTTCAACCTGTCCAGCATGGGTAACCCTACCTGGCATAGCTCTCAAGGTCATGGAAGTACACAAGCCATCAACCCGTGACAAGGGGACAACCATGTGATGGCAAATGCAGCATGCGTTTTTATATTTAATACATTTATCTGAATGACATCTTTGTAATACAAGTGTGTAAGAACTAAGATGTCTACTGATTATATTTATGTAGCACTTTTATGTTACACTCACTTAAGAAAGGGAGTGAATGCTCAATGTCAATTACAATGTATTCTGATCTGAAATCATTTGATGTGCGCTGTAATATAATATAGTAAGTAGTAAAAGTAAAGTTCTTTCAAGGCCAATGACGCTCATAGAGCTGGAGCTTATCCTGGTTTCGGTAGCGTTAAGCGGAACAGATGACTTTTACTTCATCTCCTAGACAGGATGCTAGTCTGGCATAGGTTTACTTCCCCAGGAGAATATGTCGGTACCCAATTTGCACCTGGGTGGGGAGAGGAAAAAATGGTGTAAAGTGTCTTTTCCAAGGACACCTCCCAGATTCAAACCCTGGACCCTTGGATTAGGAGTCCAACACTCTGACTATTCGGCCTCCATGCTGTAATATATACCAATGTAGAAATGGGCTGAAAAATTAGAGAACAGCCAAGGAGGGGAAGTGGAAGAACCTGGTGCATTGCCCATGCTTCGCTAGGGCTAGAAGGGCGTGAGTGAAATAAAAAAAATGCACAAGTGTAATGTTGTAATGTTCTTGGGCGAAAGATCTTCAGGTTATATAATACAAACCTCTTACTCATATTGCAAAAAACTATTTGTATGACCTGCAGTGCATTTTGATGTCGACAATGCAGGTCTAGTCTTCAAATTCCAGTGTATGAATGCTGCAGAGAAGCTGAACAATTAAGAAAGTTATTTGTTACAAATTAATCATGTGTTGTTAAGCATTGTTAAGTCCTGTTTCCATGTGTACGTAATGCGTAAACAACGTTTACATGGAAATTTAACTTAAGTGTATCCATGTGTGCGTGATGCGTATTCGAACGATCGAGCCATCGTTCGAATACGCATAACACAGCTATACGGACACACAGAAGTTGGAGATTCCCGTGGGATTTCCAAGAAGCATGTGTTCTGCAGTTGTGTTTTCGTCAGATGAGGTCTTATATGGAACAAAACTTGCTGTAGCTCTTCTCTGGTCAAGCGAACATACTGATGGAATCGTTCTGAATCCAGTTCTAACTCTTTCACAAGATGGTGGTATACACCAAACTTTTTCCTTTGTCACAATACAGTATTTCATATACTCACCACTTGTGTTGTCTTTTCTTCATTCTCTTAAAGTCCAATAGTTGTGTTTCTTCAACCTCATCTTCCTGTTTCCTCGTTCTGGCATATCTAGACCAGCAAGGAGCCATAGTACCAAAACGCACACATGGAAAAGGGAAATACGCATTAAACATTGCATACACATGGAAACGGCCTTACTTTGGAACAACTATTATTAAATGGGTAACTGGAATGTCAAGTACTAGTATTGGCCACACACCATGTTTTAATCATGTTGATTGATGCATAATAAAGGAATTGGAAACAATGAAATGCAATGATAATGAAAGAAACATTTTCACACTCATTAATAGCGATACAAATTTTCTTTACCAGAAATTTTATTCTTTTTGAGAAGACATTGCTTCACAATATACATATATAAATAACATAAAAATCCATGTGCATAATCTTCTTTGATCACCACTAGAAAATAGAACTTCACTTATCTTCTGGAATATGAGCTGTAACTGTAACCGGTTGAACTGTAACAAAAAGGCACAAAATGAATGAAATGATTGCTCTTCATTTGAATAAGAAGTCATAAACTATATGAATATATCTGCATAAGAAATTTCTTTTAAAAAGAATGATCAAGAGAAACTATATGTAGTAGAAGCCTAGGCTATTCATACTGAGCTACCAAATATATGTAATTAGCAAAAGAGTGAGTAATTTTAATTAATAAGCTTGTTCTAACACTAACACTGAATACTTACACATATTATGTATTTACACAATTCATAAACAGTGTGGCTTTATTCTAATCTACAAGGATGAGCTCAATCTTATTAGATGAAAGCAGTTTTCAAGCACAAATAGCCTGAAAAGACATTAAAAGGAAAATTCTGGATATGAATAGGCAACATGAATTATATCAGTCTCTTAGTGCACTAAAACTGGTAGCAACTGTAACGTTTTATTGAACTTTTGAACTAAAACTGCTTGATTAATGGCCACCACTTGTGAAGCCATTTTTGGCATGGAATAAAGCTGTATTGAGCATGGGATGCATGGTCCAAGGCTAAAGGTGGAATCCATTGAGTGTATAAAAAAAAATTATAACGAGAAGCTAGAGAGCTTATTACGGTTTTAGGGAAAAAAAATCATCTTTCTTTAGATAACAGCATTTTGAAACATCAAAATTCTCACTCAATACAAATTTTGATTTCAATGTCGTTAAAACAGTCCATAAACATAAAAAGACCTTCTTGTATTCCAGAATAATCAATATTGTGAAAGTACAAAGTGATCAAACTGATTCGTGCATAATGAACTGTTTGCAGCAAAACAAAAAGAAAATATGGGATCCACCCATCACTACAAATGTCAAGCCTGCAAAAAATGCAGGCCTATATTTCAACAAATTCATATACGTTAGAAAGGAAGCAACTTGAACCTTTCTTTTCCTGGTTATTTGAAAATTACATGATATTGTCACAGTCATTCGAAAAAAAATTACAGTCCATTAGATATACATGTATACTTCATAGGAAAAAGGGCTATAATTTTTGTAATGTCATGTTCACCAGGTTGCAACATTGTATTTATCGTTCATTTTACACTTGAGCAAATCTGTAGTGGACCCCATTTCAAAATTCCATTCAAGCTACTTGTACAGCTGTGTATAGATCTATATAAAATTAAAATCAAGTTTCACACTAAAACGTAATAAATGCTATCGCCAAAACAATAAAAATGTATAGAAAAAATAGTTTGCACTGCAACCTCATTCTTAGATCAACACTAAATCAAAATTTAGAAAAAGAAATATATATGTGTATTGATACAGTGAATGCACATAGTTATTACTACTGACGAAAAATTGTAACACAAGACCCGATCATAACATTTATATGAATATATATTCCAGCTAGAATTCAAGTGGCAAGGCCCTGACACAGTAGTAATAAGAATTCAAATCAATATCTTTCCCATAAAAGACACTATATTTTAATCAAAAAATAGCCAACAGCAATTTCTTAAAAATCATTTTGTAATTTTATATAATTATTACACTAATATCCATTTATAATGGCACATGATGAACTTTTGGATGTACACTGTATATAGATTCTATGTGCCATTCCTAATATACTATAACTATAATCTCTGCTTATATAATACACTTTAAATCGTGTTCAGCAAAAATTACTCATGACATGGCACACAACAAGTTTGAACTTGGACTTCTATATATATATATAACAAGAACATCCTCCACCGTATAGCACAGGAAAATTAAAGTTTATAAAAAGACCAGGTCATAAAAGGCAATTGAGTATGGCAAAAGCATCCATTTCCATGTTGTACCATAAAACATTTTTAAAAGAGCTTTGATCAAGAATAAAATTAGCTTACGATTCATAATTACATGAGAGAAAATCTGGTGTGTGTGTGTGAAATGCAAGGTCCGACACTGGTCACAAGTTAGGCTTCTGTTACCAGAACATCAGACTTCCCCTTTGAAATTTACTTAGCATTTCCAGTTTTCACCACATGCACACAGACCATTAATGTACACGCATATACACACACTTACACAAAAATACAGATGTATACACACATGCACATACTGTTAAAATATTTTCCATTGCCTTTTATTGGGAGAGTAAAGACAAACCATGAAAAATAAAGAGATTTTTTTTTAATAGCAAAAGTTTCCCTATCCCCCATGACTAAAAAGCGTCTTAGATAAAACAGCAAAAACACAATGACCCCAAGAAGCCTAAGTTCATTGAGAAATAAGAAGAGTGCCTCCTTTCACTTTTATTTCTTTTTGTCTATTTTTTTTTGCATAAAAAATAAGTTAAAAAAAGTAAAGTTCGTTCAAGGCCCAATTCGCACTTGGGCGGGGAGAGTAAAAATGGTGTAAAGTGACTTTCCCCAAGGACACAACACGATCACCTCCCGGATTCGAACTCTAGACCCTTAGATTAGGAGTCCAAAGCTCTAACCATCCGGCCACCGCGCTACCTTTTTGTTGCATACTTTTATTTATTTATTTGAGTGGGAGAGGGGAGGAAGAGTAAGGTCTGTATTTCTCTGTTTGCTGATGTAGTCCAAACAACGACTGGAATATCATCCATTTGTCATCTAGTGCTTGCCGGTCTTTGCAAGGGATTCCTCCACAATAAAAAGGTCAGCTGGAAATAGTCAAAGGTTTGGATTAGATACAAGAGTGAAGGAGTACAAAGCCATTTCTCTGGATAGATTCTAATGTTATTTGTCATAAAATGTCATCAAGAAAATGCTCTTCATTTTACTTCACTTCATATATATAACATTACCATTATGCGAACCGGCACTGTCTAAATGAATTTGTTACAAGATCAAGAGCAATATAGGAATTTCCAACATGGCAACACAAAATGAAAGCAAAATTTGGTATCTGTTCTCCAGGAGGATAAAATGGGGGGAAAAAAGAGATAGAAACAAAAAATTAAACAAATAGAGCCGTCAAGACCGGTAAGGGTAAGTGAAAGAGAGAAGAGTGTAGATGGAGTAGTGGAGTGACACAAAAGCTAAGAGATACATAAAAATTGATCAGGAGAGAGGGTAAAAGAATCTTAGAAGGGAACTTACTTTAAGGAAAAAATGGAAAGACAGAAATAAATTACTTTGGATTTAACATATGCAAATGAAACTTTGCTTTCTGAAACAAGATTAATTCTGGAGTACTTAATACGTATGTTTCTGTCTTGGCCAAACATTTATGCCGCTGCATAAGATCATAGGTCAAATACTGGCAATGTTGTATTGTAGAAAAGACAATGTACATAATTTTTTAAACCTCTCCTCACGGATACATAGTGGATACCAGAATGTTCTGTTGGGGAAGTAAACCTATGACGTGATCTGATACCTCCATGGGGTGGTCTGATACCTGTTCCTCAGATTGAAATTGGAACAAGCTCCATCTCTTTGCGACATATAGGCATTAAAAAAAAAAGCATTTCGTAATTCTTACTTCCTCTTTCAATCCATGAATTGTTCTAGTACACATGGGATGTGCCATCATGAGCTGAAAGTCAAGTTAATACGTCTTAGATAGTAAAGTAAGTAAAGTTCCTTTAAGACCAATGAAACCCACAGAGCCGGAGCTTATCCCGGTTTCGGTAGCATGAAGCGGAACAGATGATTTTTACATCGCTTAGACAGGATGCTAGTCTGTCGTAGGCTTACTTCCCCAACAGAATATACGGGTACCTAATTTGCACCTGGGTGGGGAGAGGAAAAATGGTGCAAAGTGTCTTTCCCAAGGACACAACTCGGTCACCTCCCGGATTCAAACCCTTGACCCTTAGATTAGGAGTCGAATGCTCTAACCATTTGGCCACCGTCCCACGTTAATACTTCTTAGATAATCTGCTTTCAATAAACTCACATTTGATTTCATTGATTACGCTGACCATTTGATGACTGTTATTGATCACATCCACACTCTGTGTGTAGGGGTTGTAGCGTACACCGAACGGTCGGGAACTTGAAGCAGAAAATTGCCTAGATGGAGTGAATACAACTGAGAATTATCATTCAAAGTACATTACATGAGTTAAGAATCGCCACTTTTATAATTTCGAATAGATTTTGTTTTTAAGTTTACCGAATAAATGAAAGATTTCAAATGTCACATAACTGCAAGTTAGTGATGTAAAAAAAAATTGCTTGTAGCATAATGACTAGAAGTAAAACTAATGTAATGAAGAATTGCTAATAATATAGTTTCAAAGACTAAAATTTAAAGAGAAAGATACGATTCAGAATTAAATGATGCGACTATGTTCAGCTGCACTACCAAAGCCTTGTATGAAGGAGAGAAAGAGACAAACAGGGAGAGATCAGAGTGAGTTTGAAAAAGCGCTTTAAACATTTCCATGTTCTTACTATATAATTAACACACTTAAGTTAAGTAGTGCAATCAAGGACTCATGATCTGTTTCAAAACCTTATGCTCTTTACATTGTATATATTTAATATTCACACACTCTTCTGACTTTTGAGGATCAAATGTAAAATTCAACCAAATCTAAAGACAAAAACAAACAAAAAAATTACAGACACAAAATTTCATGCCATCTAATACAGTCTTAGAAGGCTAAACTCTGCATAATTTTTCTTTATTATTTGTTTTTTTCGTTTGTTGGGATTTTTTTTAAGGGTGTGGGGGGGGGGGGATTTCTTAAAAATGTGAACTTTACCGAAGTTTGGCCTTGGCATCATTAAAACTCTCAGCAGCAAAGTAAATGGGCTGGAAGCATGTGATTGGATACTCCTGCACACAAGTTTTCTCAGGTTCGAAAGGTCGCACATCTGGCTTGTCAGACAGGCAGTACTGTGGATTGCAAATTATTGGAATTAATTCACTGTGGATTGCACATTATTGGAATTAACATACTGTGGACTGCACATTATTAGCATTAATGTACTGTGGATTGCACATTATTAGCATTAATGTACAACAGCAAGTTAAATGAAGGCCTAAGTTAAACAATTGTAATCTTAATGATAGTCATATCAAATAACGAAAGAAGACAGTAGAAGAGACAGAAAGAAAGCAACAAGATAAAAGAGGATTGAAAAATAAAAGTAAGATTAAAAATAAAGAGTACTTTACATTGCACGTAGCAAAAGAGTTTGATGAATCAATTTTTCAAATACAAATTATGGAATTTTACATAGACATAATATTATTATTATTGTTATTATGAACAGTTTTCTCGTCTTCTCTTGCTCCGTCAGTACTAAATCAAGCAAAGTCCTGATGACAATTAATTCTTTTCAACCCACAAAACTGGGCAGACATTTCACATCTGTGCATTTGTACCATTTTCATGACTTCCCTAATTTTTCAAGTAACTACATTCTGTTTTTGTGGATCCTCCTTAATATCATCAAGGAGTCAGCCAGCAAATACCAATAGTTTCTTATTTATTCAGGTCAGCATTGTGATACCTAATTGTTTTTATTAAACATCAAATTGTATAATCATGATATTTATCTTTTATAATTTCAGACAACTATGAAGAACAGAAAAGACTGATCTCTCATAGTCACATCACTGGTGTTTTTCCTGTTCTGTTTATCAAACATATCAAGCTGCCCATACTCATACAACTTTTTAACCCTTTCAGTGCCAGCTATCTGTAGCTAAACCCTAGCAAAAAAAATTAAAAAGTGAGAAGAACTTGATTCAAACTCAAAACTATTTCGGAATTCTTGTTCTTCATTTTAGTGTGGAAAAGAGGTGGGTGTAATGTTCGTTAATATTCAAGACTGAAATTAGAGGTCCAGTGCAGTTACACCATTAATGTAGGCATCTTGTACATATTGCTTTTCGTTAATCATCAAATTTGGCAGTGAAGGGGTTAAAATCAGAACAAAGATTACAACTTCCCCCTGAAAGTCTACACAAGACTTCTTCAAGATCGAGGAAAGTTCTGGCCTAGGTCTTTGCTTACCTCCAGTTCTCCAAAGGAGGAAAGTAGACCAGCGCCAAATGCTTTCAGCTCACCATTCTGCCTGCATAGTCCAAACTCAACAGTAAACCAGTACAGCTGTATAATATAAAAAAGAGGGGAGAGGGGGAGGGGGACAGTTGAGGCAGAGTTTCGTCATGACTGAAAAAATTCCTTCTTTGTTTGACAATGTTCTTGATAGACGTACACAAAGCTTGCTGGAAACATACTTTTTTGTATGCGCACACAGTCACAATTGCACCTGTTGCCTCCATACATTAATACATATAATGTGTACTTTTATTTACTCTACACATACACACATCACATATACACACACACATCACACACACCACACATACACACACACCATACACACACACACACATCACACACACACACACACACCACACACACATTTTACAGAGAGCTAGTCTGAGACAAAGAAAGAGTAAAAGAGAAAGTGGGAGAATGAAAAAGAAAGAGAAACAGAGAGCCAGAGACAGACAGTTAGAGCCACAGAAAGAAAGAAATTGCTTGAGTAGAGCTAAAATTTCAATTGCAGTAACATATCTGAGAGGTAAGCTTGCATTTTTGCACTTATACACTTGCCATATCAAGACCAGATTCTGGTTGAAGGTGAATAATGTTTTTTCATTCAAATTATCTGCTTCATTGATGAACTGCTAGTTCAAGAGTGCCTACCCTTTATTTAAATGAATTGTGCAATGGAAATTTCATCTTCAATTTTTGCAATATCATTACATGTTTCCTAGAATAAGACACTTTTCTACATACAACTAGTATGAACAAAGTAAGAACTATATGTCATGAAAAAGCTATTTTTGGTGTAGTGTTTTAGAAATGTTTTGTCATTAGGATTGAAAAATGTGTGACTTTTTCTTTGTTTTTCCCCCTGTTAGTCATGCACCACATTGTTAGGGGAATGATAATTTTTATTTTCATGCTTGAGATTTTGTACACGATGCTGTTATCTTCTACAATTTCATCATGAATCACATTGAAAGACATTCTTATTCTCATGCTGTAAACACATTTTTTATTTGTTAGAATTAGAAGAGTGTAGTGCTAAAAGAACTTTAGTCCCATTTTAACGAAAACCCAGCTGACACCGCTCGCGCTCTTGTCAGTGGTCCAAGATTGAAAGTGTGTAGTTTTTATACTGATAAAGTACAAAAGCCAACTCTGTAAACATTGTGAATAGTGTGATTGTAAAACCTAGAGTGAAACAAGTACTGGAAGCCACTGTGTCGGTAACATATGAGTTTTCATTAAAATGGGACTAAAGTACTTTTAGCACCGGGCTCTTTAGTTAGTAACTTTCTTCATTTGTGGCCTCACTGTGTTGTAGTTTTCATTAATAGGGCCTGCCAACACCGTGGTTTTAGCACAAGAAAATGTTCTTATGTAAGTCTGTCTATCTTGCAGTAAAGCAGGCAATGAGTTAAAACTGATAAATAAGCTATTACCGTAGCAAGTTTCTTGACAAATTCATCAGAGGTTCCAAGACTGGCGAGGCCAATTTCTTGAGAGAACTGGGCAAATGATGGATCAGCGAAGAGTGGCACATGGCCAAGGAGCTCATGGCATACATCCCTTGGGATTAAGAAATTTTGACATGTTAGTGATTCCATGCCTGTTTCAGATTCATGAGTGAGGTGGTTGCGATATGAATATGCAGGGAATTTATATAATTCATAATAAAATTAGTATAGACACAGACTGGATGTAGATGGTAGAGAGAAGTGCAAAATTCTGTGATTACCAATTTGCCTCATTGTATATATACTTATATGAATACCATGTGTCGTAACATTGCAATGCTTATCAGTAAAACAAAGTTATGATTTATAGCAGTTTAACTGTAAAATTTCTTGAGAAATCATGTGTTCACCACAACATTTGGGATGGCACAATCTTTCGGCATAGCAGATAGATCTATATCACATTCATCATACGTGTATTACATCAGTCTTTGAGTTTTGTCCTTCACCCAAATGGCTTTGTGTGTAAGATTATATCCAAACTATCTCATTGATTTCAGGAAATTTGTACCAGATCTATTAATAAAAAAAACTTGAAATTTAAGATTTAGGCTCCATTACCAAGATTTCTTGGTTCAGAATACAAAACATGTGCGTGTTCTACCACTCCTTGAGTTAACTGCCACCAAGATAATTTTCTTAGAAAGATTTCTTTTCTTGAGCACTAAAACAATTAAAGTTAACCATGTAAATTATATATAATTTATATCTAACGACTTATTTTCGCATCAGTTGGAAAATAACAATAACCCACAGCGGTTGTTTTGCTTGTGAAATAAAAACTTTTCTAACAAAAACTTACGGCTCTGGAGTATACATTGGTTTGGAGCCATGTCTGATGTACTGTGTGGAATGAAACACACGGAATGCCAGCCCAGCAAGGAAATCACGTGATGACAGTAATCCCGCCACAGGACGCAGAGTGAACCCAGTGCAATCTGGGCACAGAGGAGAACAAAATATGTAATAAATAAATTTAAAAATAAACAAGCGAAAAAAAACAAATAAATAAATAAGTGTTATAATAATGATGATGATGATGATGATGATGATGATGATGATGATGATGATGATGATGCTGATGATGATGATGATGATGAT
>JBDFRD010178634.1:0-12045 GCA_039654405.1 Bullina lineata | reverse complement strand
GAAAGACACTTTACACCATGTTTCCTCTCCCCACCCAGGTGCGAACTGGGTACCGGCATATTCTGCTGGGGAAGTAAGCCTACGAAAGACTAGCGTCATGTCTAGGAGATGATGTAAAAATCATCTGTTCCACTTCACGCTACCGAAACCGGGATAAACTCCGGCTCTATGGGCCTCATGGGCCTTAAAGGAACTTAACTTGATGAACAGAAAGAAGGAAGGAAACAAGTGACACTGACATGTAATGTTAGTCTTTATTTCACAACTGCTGAAACAAACTTTCATTGGCAGCTTTATTTATCAATATAATAAACCATACCTTTTTCTGCATTCATAACAATATTTTAGATGAAAAAATTACAAGCAACTTCCATTCATTTTTAATAATACATTGTAATAACATCTCTGAAGCACTTTAACGTAACAGCGTTCCACTGTCTTGTGCCTCAACATTTTTTCACTCACAAAATAACACAAATCGACTTAAATTATTCAGTCAAATAAAAAAAAAAGAAACATTGAGATTTACTTTCCTCTTTGCAGAATATATATTGTCGACATTAGCCAACAAACTAACTCCTGTACAACAACATGTTTTACAAATAATAAACTTAATTAAGGGGGCAATGCAGATAACTACATAATTTCGAACTCACTTAATTCGAAGTTTTGCACCATTCCCAAGGACTTCGAATTATGAGGTTTCCACTATATTAGACTGTGGGCCATTGGTACCTAAATCCCTACTCTCGACCCCCACCCCCCTTTTGTTTTGTTTTTTGTTTTTGTTGTTTTGTTGGGGTTTTTTTTTTGGGGGGGGGGGATTTGCCACAATGTTTTCTAGATAGAGCAGTGCACACTACACACAGAAGGCCTAACAGTTGTTTATCTGTTCTTTACTTCGCCATTTCATGGAGGCATGAGCTGATGTTTGGCAGACTGAATGCTTATTTCTGATGTATAGACTCTATACTATAAGTGCCAATAATTATAAGCATGCAATCATATAGCTCCTTTGCTTGGGTCTAATGTGCACCACGTTCTCTGCATCAACTTCACCGTCGTTGTCATGTAAACACAATCTATTTGTACTAGTTCAGCCTCTTCAGCCTTTTGAAGGTTGATATTTAAAATGAGTCAGTCAGTTAAATGTGTTACTCTTTGAGTAAGTAAAGTTCCTTTAAGGCCTATGAGGCCCATAGAGCCGGAGCTTATCCCGGTTTCGGTAGGGTGAAGCGGAACAGATGATTTTTACATCATCTCCTAGACAGGACGCTAGTCTGTCGTAGGTTTACTTCCCCAGCAGAATATGCCAGTACCCAATTCGCACCTGGATGGGGAGAGAAAAAATGCTGTAAAGTGTCTTTCCCAAGACACAACACGATCACCTCCCGGATTCGAACCCTGTACCCTTGGATTAGGAGTCCGACACTCTAACCATTCGGCCACCGTGCTACTGAGGCTTCAGTGTGAACACTTATTTTGTTTTCCACTTCATCTCTGATGGCCATTTCCTTCAAAGCAACATATTTTCTTCTTTTGTCTGTTTGTTGAATGAAGGAAAGAGTAGTTATATAGACCAGTGGTCCCTTATGTTTTAATTATGTTAATTATACTTAATTGAAAAGGAGCTGTGAATAATAAGGGGACTGGCACATAAATTAAAAAAAAAAAGGTTTGAGAACCACTGATACAAATCTTTGAAAGAGGTAGGAAAACTATTGATTGGCCTTCGAAAGGCCTTGCCTCACCCTGTCAAGTCTGTCACTACTGCTCGTCTTCCTTTCCCAATAGTTTGTTTCGTTCTTAATCTGTACCGGCGCACATTAATTAAAAGTTATATCCACCATTCGTGGGTCTTTCTTACCCACTGACTCATTTGTTCTCGGCGAGTCATTGGGTCTATTTGACCAACGTGTGTCTGAGTGAATGGAGTGTGGTTGTTTGATAATGTTTGGGGAAAAAAATTATATTAAAAAAGAACAGTCACAAATACAACAAAATGAATTACAACACAACATTTACAAATGGATGATAGAAGAATACAAGGAGTCTCATGGTTTAATTTTGTTTATTAAAGTTGTCATCAATTTTTTGCTACACGTACAGGTCAATTAGATCCACGAGTGACAGAAAAGGTTAATATCTGGACAGGAGTGGATGAAGAAAAAATGAATTTTCTTTGACTTTCAACAAAACTCAGAATATATGATTTCATGCTGGCATCAACTTAGGGACAGTATAAAAAAAAAAGTAAACTACCTTTTGAGGCTTGTAGAGTGGGAGCCGGTTTCAGTCACATTAAACGGACAGGACACTAGTTTGTCACATAGGGGCATTATAGGGTTCATTAAAATTTATTCTTGTTTTGGGATCTGAGGATGAGGTAAGGTGTTAAAAAGAAAATGTGTGTTGATTTAACTCACTGACTACCGCGATCGCAGCGTTTTCGATCTTTATGTACTGACCCTAGACCACCCCGATCACACCCCTTGCGATCCCAACTTTAGAAATTTTTCACAGCGAAAGGATCACAACAGTGGTGAGCGCGGTTTCTGCATTATAAAGCCGTGTTATTTCCCTTTCATTTCCGCTAACAACGAAGTTTCTTGTGTGCGAAGTTTTTCTTTTAACATATTTTATTTGAGCGTGCCTAACAATGATGGTGTCTTCCAGTGGCAAACGCACTTCAGTTTGTACTGGTGTTTCCATCTCCAGACAGTGATGATTATGATGATAGCGACAATGATCCTGAATATGAATTATGAAAAGCAAAGAAATCTAGATCTATAATTGGGTTTTACGATGATGAAAATTTGGCTGGTCCTTCAGGTGATTCATCGCCAACAAAGACAAAGAACACGTCTAGGCCTAGGTCAATTGCAACAAAGGGAAAGCTTTGTCAGTCCACTTCACATGTTAGAAATGCTTAATTTATTAGTTCGGAGTCTGAAAGAGAGGACAATGATGTAGATTTAGATAACTGTCTCTATGGATGCAGCCTATGGTCCTAATAAGCCTAGTGATGAATCCCAGACTGCTTCTGCTACCCAAGGTTTGGCTGGTGACCCAGGCGATGTGCCTACTGACTGGACTGAGGACCTAACTGGATTTCTAAAATAACTTAAAAAAAAGATAAACAAGATAACTAACATCTGTTTTCACAGCTATTTTAATTATCTTATCTTTTGTATGTGTGTGAAGTATCATAAATGTGTGATTGATAGTAAGGGAACAGTGATTTTTTTTAAAACGTGATTTTTGTGATTTCCTGGGAATTTCCAGACAAAAAAACGGTAGTTAGTGAGTTAACACACAATAGACATTATTGAGGATGAATGAAATAGAGTGAACATTTTTTAACCTTTGCTAAAACTTACTTTTCAGATCGTGTTCACCTTTTTCAAGGGCACATGATCAGCACGAGAGTTGGGAGAGAAGACAGAATCAGTATCCTCAAAGAGGAGATAAAAGGAAAACAGAGAGATTTGAGCCAAGGAGTGAATCAGAGATCGACAGAGTAGGCCCTAGCAATGAGAGGGAAAGCAATGTTCGAAGAGAAAATAGGTGGAGGATGGAGGAAGAGCAGGAAAGGTTTATCCCAGGAAGAGAGGAAAACAGGGGCAAACACGTGAGGCAAGGAAGAATGGACAGCCAGGAAAGACGAGATCTAGAAGAACCTGGCTGGAGAAGATCTGTTGAACCTGTAGTGGAGGGGGACAGGAGAGGGCGGAACACCTATGAGCAGCGTGAAGACGTTAGGAACTGGGGGAGAGATGATGTATCAAACACAAACGAAGACTTCAGTAGAAGGCATCAAGATGAGAGAGAATGGAAACATGAAAGAAGATTGTCTCTCAGAAAGCCTGTACAGATACCAGAGCATGAATCTGGACATCAGGGCAGTTTCAGAGAACACAACGTCAGTGCAGACTTTGACAGGGCAGGCCTGTACAATCGAGGGGATAGGGATAGACCCATGGAGCTGAGACAGGATAGAGGCAGCAGAGACAGGGGGAGTGTGGATAATAACAGGGACAGAACCCAGCAGGATAGGTTCGGTCGAGATGAGAGACGGCCAGACAATAGAGAAAGGGAGCAATCTGATAGGGGTGGTAGAGACGAGAGGGGACCTGACAGTAGAGAAGAAGACCAATTTGAAAGAGGTGGCAGAGAAAAGAGAGGCATGGGCAGCAGAGATAGGGAGCAGTTTGAAAAAGGTAGCAGGGAAAGAGAGAGGTACAGCCGGAATGTGCAGGAGAGTGTTGGAGACACTGATGTGCGAAAAGGGCGTAGGAAGATGATGGAGGAGGAACTGGAATCAGCTCAAAACCGACGTCGGCCAATTGGAGACTTATGGAAGCAAGGGGATTGGCAGAGGAGAGACAGGAGTCCCTTGACAAGGAAAGTGCTCAAAAGAAGGTAAAATGTCACAAATAACATCAATTGCTTTCTTTTTAAGTTGTTTAAATTCTAATATTTAATATAGTAGTAGCGTATCCCGGTTTCTGTAGCGTGAAGCGGAACAGATGATTTTTACTTCATTTCCTAGACAGGACGCTAGTCTGTTGTAGGTTTACTTCCCCAGCAGAATATGCCCGTACCCAATTGCTCTTTGTTTTGATCTAGATCTACGTGGTGGAAGTGGCATCTCAGCGAGGGATCAGAACCAAGATAGTTCAATGCTCAGTAATGAAACTCCATTAAGGTGTTACTCACTTGAGTTTGAGCTCCCGAGTTAGCTCATTCTGTGTCTGCTCCAGCTCCTGCCTCTCCTTCACATGTTCCTCTTGGATGTCCTGAATGTCCTGGCGCGTGGCTTGTAGCTTGGCAAACAACTGGGAGGAACACAGGCAGGAAATGGAGGGGGAGGGGCGGGGGGTGGAGGGAGACAGAGAGACGTATTATTATATACAGTGGAGTCTACTTAAGATAAAATCTTGGTTAAAATAAACCACTTCGTCCCATCCCGTTTTTTTCCTTCTTAGTCAACTAATTAAAGTCTGGTTTATGTAAACACAGATCGCAGTTCATCCGCTTATAATAAACTTTTTTCTGTGGTTACCCCTATCGTGCAATGCTGACGTTGGTTTGCTCTCCAACTCTGCGAACCAAGCAGTGCTAACACATAATACGCTATAACTACACACTGTTTATAAGTCTGCCACTAGGCCAAGACGGGGAAAGGCGGTATTGCGAACCCAGAAAAAGAGGGGGAGAGGTTGTGGTGGACGTATGTGTGTGTAGGCATCTCTACCAACCCCTAGTTTTGTATTGATTTATTTCCCTTGAAATTGCTTTTAGATAAACTCATTGATCTGGTCCCAAGGAGTTTATCTTAAGCGGTCTCCACTGTATGTGTAATTCCTTCTCAGTTCCCCAAGGACTGTTGAGTAAAGCAGTCTGTGTTTAAGCAGCTTGATACTAGCATGCAAACAAAATCTTTCATTCATTGTCTACAGCCAGATGGAGGTTTAATCCTAGTACCCCCCAATGAAATGTGCCAGAGTGACAGGGAAGATTTTTTAAACATATACATGTGGGGTGATACAATTGCACCAAATGAAAATTTTTTTTATTTCCCTTTTGGGATGCATACAAATAAAATTGGAGAATTCAATGTTTTTTCCCCATGTATCTTGCCTCTTTTTTTTTTTATTTCGACACATTTGTGTAGTTGGGCAGTTCTAGGGTTAATAGGTCTGTGCCTGAAGAAAACTTCATGAATATCTTTACCATAGCTATACAAGGCAAACACGGTCAGGAGTTGAACCTGAGACCGTCGGATTTGGAGCCCTGTGCTTTGATCATTCAGCATACATGCCAACCCCATCTGAGGCTTGGAGTAATCATGAGCTGAACTCGCAGTAAAATGAGAACCCAGAAGAATAATTTTACCATGAAGAAGGATAATACCAGAGAACAAAGAACGCAATGGCAATGAGATTTGAAAGCATGCATATTAATCCCGTCCTTGCTGTAATTTGGCCGTAATTTCTGACGGCTCCCATAATTTCTTATGGCGAGCCCATAAAGTTGGCATGTCTTCATTCATCCATGGCTCCACACAACAATGTGATCTATGACACCAGTTTTTACTCACCGAGTGATAAAGCGGCCTTGACCATGGGGTCTGTCCCAACCAAACTGATAATTTGACTCAGAAAGCCAAGGTCATCCTGAGCACGGAAGAATGGGTAGCGTCCGGAGAGGATGGACAAAAAGATGACCCCAGCTGACCATATGTCCACAGCTGTGAAAGGTAGAATACAATAAAAAATAGTAATATTGTGTATAACTGTGTTTTGTGCTGTCTGATTAGCTGAAAAAGAGGCATGAAACATTGGAATTACAATGAAACTTGTTTACAACACAAATTATAAAAAAAATACTTTTACTAGCATCTTTCTTGAGGTCTACCAACAAGGGAGGTCAACCCATTTTGATGAAAGGATCTCGATTGGGCAGTGCCAAGTTGCTTAACTTGAATTTCTCATGGCCAATGCATGTACTACAGAAAGAAGAGATAAGAACAGCGCTTCATGTTACATGTAGTTGATCTAGGTCTTTTCTAATGGTTATTGCAATGTGAAATAATTTTTGTTTATCCCTGAATCACTCCCATCCCATTGTCAAACCTGAAAATGAAGTGACGTAGAACAGAATAAAATATGACTCAATAATGCCTTGACCCTAGATAAAAATAAATTCACCTGTTTCCCAATGACATGAGTAATTTAAATTCATTCTATGTGTGATCTGGATGGTAATTTTCTAAAGCCATAAAGACTGAATGTTTTTAAAACAGAGGTGTCACCAAAGCCTGAACTGTTTTGCATGATGTTGAGACGGTAAAGTAAAAGCCAATAGTAGTTTATGATACATAATTTATAAAAATAAACAAAACACAATCTTCCGATGTCAGGACATTGTCGGCATGTTCGCCAAAACCGGAATTCCGGTAATTGCCGGAAAAATGACACCCCTGTTAAAAACTGTTTTTATGATTCGCCAATGTTTCAATTTTTTTTTCACAAAAAAAAATACTTTTAAATGAACAGTTCAATAAATAACATATTGTATGCTGCCACAAAATAAAGTTTCCCTAAAATGTAAGTGATAGTAAGCATAAATTTCTTCAATGACTTCAAGGCCTAAATAACTAGATCTAGACTATATTCTAGTTTCACTTGCTTATTAAGATGGAAGTAGATGATACTGGGTCATCACCTAGATGGGACACCAGTATGCCATAGGTTCACTTCCCCAGTAATATATTACATTATATTTGTTATATAATATAAGTAAGTAAAGTCAGTTCCTTCAGGCCTGTGAGGCCCATAGAGCCAGAGCTTATCCCGGTTTCTGTAGCATGAAGAGATAATTTTTACTTCATCTCGTAGACAGGACGCTAGTCTGTCGTAGGTTTACTTCCCCAGCAGAATATGCCTGTACCCAATTCGCACCTGGATGGGGAGAAGAAAAATAGTGTAAAGTGTCTTTCTCAAGGACACACATGGTCACCATCTAGATTTGAACCCTAGACCCTTAGATTAGGAGTCCAATGCTCTAATCATTCGGCCACCGTGCCACCACATACATGTTGTACTCATTTTGAACTGGTCAGGTAGAGGTGAAACTGTGTGACATGTTTTTTCTAAGAACACAACCCTGAGACCAGGATTTGAACTCAAGACCATCTGGTTGTAAGTTCAGCACCCTGACTATTGAGCCATGATGCCATTCTGCAATAAAATGCAATACATGTAATGTAATCTGTACACACTTTCTTTATTTCACATTGCTGTCTTTTTCCTCTTAACTTAACTGTGGGGCTCCGATCTACGAGCTGTCTGAAGCCACAATGCAGTAAGAAGATGCAAAAGACAGAACATGTCCTCTAAGAGTGAACAAAAAAAACAAAAAAGGGTCGGTTACAGTAACAAAAAAACAAACAACACCCCCACACCCCTCCAAAAAAAACAAACCCACCACATAAATTAAGAAAAATATTCAACATGCACTTGTAAAAATTCATGTCTTCTAAGGTTAATAAATCACCCGACAAAGCCTTGAGTGGAACCCAAAGGAAAAAACAGAAAGTGGGACGACCTAAGCAGACATGGCGAAGAAGCATTGAGGCAGAAATCAAGACTGCTGGCATGTCGTGGACAAAGCTGAAGTCCGATGGAAAAGTGTTGCTTTGCCCCTATGTTCCTCCGGGGATACAGAGGCATACGTCAAGTAAAAAAATGTCTAGTTTTCAGTGTATAGATCCAAATCAACGTAAGGCCGGGCGTAGATTGTGTGTCATGCTCCTTCCGAAAAATACCCTTATTGGGTTTTGATTTGAAAGCTTCTTTGTCTTCATCATCTCTACATAGGCGTGCCTCAAACAAAAGATATGGTCAAACCATTCCTGACTCGTTTCAAGAAATGGCAACGTTCCCAGTGCCACAGTGATCGTAGAGTGAGGCAAATATGCATTCTCGGCACAGGTGAGTCTCACGTTGTCATAATCACCGCCATCATCATTACCATCGCAGGAATTTGATTCAAGGAAAAAAGTAGGATTGTATTATATATTATTATCATACTGTATATTTGTAAAGAAATCAATTTTAAAGATTGAGTGTCATTTCATTTTTTAAAGTAAAGTTCCTTCAAGGCCGTGAGCTGGAGCTTATCCCGGTTTCGGTAGCGTGCTTTTTACTTCGTCTCCTATTAACTTATCACATGTCATGACGACTGTTTTTCACAATGAGGACGCTTACAGCTGATCTTGGCCTTAAATAATATCAAATCACCCTCCTTCTTACTTGTAGTAGCCGCATCAAATTGTATCTCTATAAGATTAGTGGTATGGTAATAATCATATAATGTAACCTGAACCTCAATAGACTCCACGATGTCGAAGCTTTAGTCGATTTTTAAGACAGCTGTTGACGATCGAACTTTTCGAAACTTTGTCAAGGCAAAAGTCAACTGGTTATTTTTGTTTTGATTGTGTGTGGCAAAGATTGAAAGCTTGTGGACCAAAGTGATAAAAGAACACCAAGCAGTGCACATGATTTGTCTTCAAGTCGTCATCCAAAGCCGTACTCCACCAACCTCCTGCCGTTTCAGGTGGTAACTAGGTATTTAGGTCAAATGTACAGATTCTACAGATAGGCAAATCGACCTAGGCATACGCCTACTACAAAATGACGTAATAAAATAAGTCTATATTAGGCAATAACCGCTTGGGCAATACAGAAGTTATGAGTGTTTGTGGTTGATGAAATTAAGAACTGTACCGGTACTAGAATCTAACAGATAAGAAAAATAAAAAAGGCTTCTGATAGATTAGACTGACATATTTTGTAAAACTTCTTGAACCTTCTGAGGACTGGAAAAATTCAATGTTCAATTATTTACCACTAAACGACAATTCACACCGCATTGTCGCGGTAAAGAAAAATGTGGCAGATAAATGTCATGAAATTCATACTAATATATCGTTAACAGATTGTTGAACCAACTGTGGGAAACTGCTTATTATGATGCGTGTATGGATAAGTTTGTGTGTGTGTGTGTGTGTGTGTTGTATGTGTGTGTGTTTTGTGTGTAAATCTGTGTGTCCGTGCGTGCGTACATGCGTTTGCACGCACATGTGTGTTGTCATCGAATTTGTAGTGCTAATCCTTTTTTTCTTATTAATGTTCTTAATTTGTCTCCTTCCTTCTCTTTCAAGCCGACTTACCCGAGTTATCTCGAGCCAGACATTATTTCGCCAACAAGTTTTATCTTGCCGAGGACCGACTAGCCATAAGTTGCCTGGAGGAAAGACTTCTCAACAACACCAGAGACGAATTTCTTGGACGAATGACCTTCAATTCCACGTATTACAAAGAACTAGGGTTTGTGAAGAATAAAGTTGATTGATTGTGGATATCATGGCTCAGTGGTTATAACACGTGTCTGGACAGAGTGGTTGTTGTTCTGTGTTTTTTTAAATTGTTTTTTTTAGATTGATTTGCTTTACGTTGTTATTATACAGGGTGAGCACAAAAGCCCTCCTTTATTTCAAAAGGTTATAAAATAGTGCAATAAAACGTATTGGAATATATTTTTCATATTAGTGGCTACAATTGGGTGATTTTATATGTGCGCGATGTTCGTTACTCGATAAACATTGATGCAGTAAGCTCTGTCCATCAAATATACTTGACGTATCCAAAAAAAGGAAAAAGTCACAAACAGGTCCGGTGATATTGGGGACACTTGCAAAACACCCCATGTGTTGTTGTCCATCGCAGCCAATCCATCTGTTTGGTAGGAGCTCGTTGAGAAATCTACACACAGTGAGACGCCAGTGCGGTGGTGCCCCATCTTGCTGGAATGCCAATGATGAGGGAAGCGTTCCGAGGGAACCCATAACAGTATCGGTTTGTATGCGGATTCTCACTCCCCCTATATCCTCACACTGGGAATGTTGGCTTTCCAATGAAGTGGGAAGTCGCATCGTCAATGCAATTGATCTTTGACAACAGGTTGTCATTTGTTTCCATCAACAGCAGAATCCAAATCTCATTCCGCATTTTTTGGCAGAGCGTCTGAACGGAGCCAGATTACAGCATCTATTTTTGCCTACAGGCAATTTGCCTATCCGGGAGGGATACGAATCGAGTGTGATATAAATTGATGCCGCCCATGAAACTTTATCAGATCATCTAACTGAAGCCCCTAGTGTGTTAGAATATTCCATTAATGTTTATGGTATAACTTTTTTGTGCTCACCCTTTTCAGTTTTTAAATGTCATGCAGCGAATAAGTCACCAACAGTGAAGCCAGTCAGCAAATCAAGTCACCGAACTCTCCTTAGGATCTCTAAACCATCTGCATAAAGAGAAATCTTAGATTGCACGGCCAAAGTTACGCATCTCAAGGGTTCGCGAACTCTCCTTATGATCTCTAAACCATCTGCATAAAGAGAAATCTTAGATTGCACGGCCAAAGTTACGCATCTCAAGGGTTCGCTAAGACCATCTTGCAAGACACGGTGCAAGGAAATGCAAAGGGAAGTGGACAAAGGCGAAAAAGAATGTTGCAAGACGACATTCATGAATGGAGAGACCTTAGTTTCAAACTGCGAACCAAGCGTACCATATCCTGAAATGGTCGACATCAACCATTATTTGTCAAAGTCAAAACTTAGAAATCAAACTTGAACTTAAGACAGAACGAAGGAAAGGGCGTGTCGATGTCTGTCCACCTGTTACTACTACAGACTCAACATGAGTCAAGATAAAAAAAAGAAAATAGATATATAATAATGCATCAATCTGGTATAGTTATTCTTTGCACAGATCCTAGCATAAAAGTAGCCAGGTATTGCTGTGGGTAATACGTTCTCAAATTTCTTGGCAGCTGTGTAACAGTTAGCTTCAAACAACGAGAAAAAGCACCCAAGATGGCAAGGCTAAGCGCGGTTCCTTGCAAACACGTGACATCATTGAACCATCTTTTGACCTAGAACATGAATCCATAACACCTTACCTTACCTCGCCTTACTTCAGCATGAGGAATTAGAAGCGCTTATTCAACAATATTATTTTAATGTTTTGTGTTCTTTTATAAAAGCGTTAGCGAAGTGGGTTTTTTTTTTCATTTATGCTCTTTACTGAAATATATTGTTTGTTTTGTTTTTTTCATGTTTAGCAGTATGAAGTCTTTTTTTTTCCAAATGTTGACGATCATCATAACTATGATGTACCTTCAGAGGATGCACAGAATGGAGAATATCCGTCGAAAGGCTAATGGGGGAAACATGCATTCAACAGGTAGATATATAAAGAGGGAGAGTCAGAGAAAATAGAGGCAGAGCGTTGTGGCGTAGATACGTGGACCATCGTAAAGTAAAACAAAGAATAACAAACAAGAAGGCGTTATAAACACATAATAATACAGAAAATGATAAGACTTTCAAACAGACAGATAGATAGATAGATAGATAGATAGATAGATAGATAGATAGATAGACAGACAGACAGACAGACAGACAGA
>JBDFRD010178523.1:0-12046 GCA_039654405.1 Bullina lineata | reverse complement strand
AAAAATTGAACCCGGACGAGGCCGACGAAACGAAAGGTCTCGAATCCCGGATGAGAATAAACCGGCTGAGAATAATACCCCGCTTATTCTCAACCGGGCTGAGAATAATCACTGGTCTTCGTTTTAATCTATGTAGTGGAAGTGGTGTCTCAGCGAGGGATCAGAATTAGGATGGGTCTTTCAATTAGATTTTTTGAGAGGAGCTGCCAGGTCTTGCATTGTTTTGCGTAATGCAGAGATAGGGATAATCTGGCAGGGAACAAGCATGGTTTTGTTTGGTGTTTAAAATTTAAGTAAGCCAATCACATATTGATTTGGTCAGTGATGACGCTCTATGTTAGTGATCATTTAGTCCTCCAGTCTGAGTTACGTTGTTCAATTATAAACATCATTTTTCTTTGAAATCCATCTAAAAACACGGTCATCTTGTCTCCCGAGGGGCGGGTTCTTAAGCGGAGACCACTGTATATTTTTTCTAATCCTACTCAGTCGTTGCTCATATTATGCAAAAAAGATGTTTGATTATTCCTAAAAATGTTTTGAAAGTCTACTGGGTCAGAATACAACTCATACTTGACTTACTATAAAGTGATGATTAGAAATGTGATGATGGACTCAACTTATAATACTTACATTCTATTCACAGATACTTTTTGTCAAAGTTTTATTAACCCTAGCAGAGCGCTTAGCTTAGATTTAGGCTTCTGGTAAAGGAGTAGAACGGGGAAAGCGATGGGCCCAAATTTAGGTCAGTTTCTATATAGAGAGCAGTACTGTAATTTTTTTCATAAAAAGACTGGATCATAGCAAATTAGGGATTTAATTTGAAACCATTATTAACAGATTATAGTTTTATTCACACAGAACAGAGAAAAACCAAATTTTTTACCATTACCACATTTTGAAAATAAGCAAAAATGAAGATCCATTTGTCAGATAACTTAATAAAAAAATATTGAAAATTGAATTAGTGCATGTAGGATTGCCCAAAATAGAAGAAGTTGGAAATCGCTTGTCCATGGTCTACACTCTGCCATGGGTGAAAGGATTTTGATGCATTTTTCGTTATTAGACAATTGACAGTTTTGTTTACTCCAGTGGCCATGGAAAAAACTATTAATGGCTTTTAAGGTTTAATTACAAAACATTGAATGGCTTCAAGATTTGTAAATCCAAGGGAAAAACGTAGAAATAAAAAAGACGTTTTTCGGCAATATGCAGCTGGTGTAACTGAAGTATTTTTCTTTTGTTTTTGTTACAGGAAGACACATCAGGTTTGCGACACATTGACCCAAAGACAAAGGAGCTTAAGTACAACCCGAAGCATGATGAACTCTTTGCTCCTCATGTAATAATTTACTGTCTTTCTATGTTCTTTGTCTTTGACATATTGATTGATGCACATAATTTGGGAAGATATATTAGTTTAAAAATAGACTATTGAAATGAAATATATTGGCTTTTGATACTGCATTTAGCCAACATTGTAACTGCTAGACAACTACACCTTCAAAGCTTTGGAATACTTGGTGGGTTGTAAGGGTTGTAAATATTTTATGAATGGAGTAATGTTTGAAATAATAGTTTGTCCTCAGATTTTAAATTGTTTTTAAGAATACGCAGCATACTTAGGAATTGGACCAGAATGTGCTGAGCATAAGAATGAAAAAAAAAGTTGACTGAAGTTGTCAGCTATTTCCTTTCTCTCCTTGCAGATAGGGCCAGTAAACCCATACAAAACTCAGCAAGCACAAGCCTTAAAGAACACGCTGTCAGGCTATGTGGAACCAGCTCATGTCAATAACTTTCAGTTTGACAACCAGAGGAAAACATTCCAAAGCTATGGTGAGGCTTTTCTTTCTTTGAGTTTGTTCTTAGACGGAAGATAGAACATAAAAATATCCTTCTTTGTTTCATGAACAATAGCATTAATACATTTCTGATAGATAGTGTACCATTATCCTTTTATCATATATTTTATGCAGTTGAAACAGATATATGGTATTTTCTGCTCTCAAAGACTTAAAGAAGAATTGAAGTTATGTACTGTTGAATTATTTTTCATTCTCACAATCCAGTCAGGTTTTTCATGGCAAAGGTTTTAAGTTCTTTGCATTAATGTTAAATACTAGATAAGAAAACCTGCCAAAGCTTGTTAACAGTTATTTAAGTTTCTTTGATTGTAAGTTAAACAGTGAATTAGTTAATAAGGTCCTACACTATATGAGACGTAGATCTTATAATTTCAGAGCCAGTCCTTCCAGGTGTTATCAGCTGCTTATGATTCCGATTGCTCGTTTATTTCTAAGAAGAAGACATAACTTGTTTAGTGAGGAAAGACAATTATTACAGTTTTATGGACCGTTTTAAGACGCTGTATTTCAAACGGGCAAGGATGAACAAACTCTTCTATATATGGGGCTGTGCCAGAACCTTGTTTGTGGTTATAAATGAAAATCTTCCAGGAGTGATAATTCATAAAAATTCATATTTTTCAGGATTTCAAACTTGAAAAGGAAAGAAAAGACTTGTGTCAACAAAATTTAATCAGGAAATTACATAATATAATTTGTCATGTACCAGACATTCTGAGCTCAATTTGTTATGCTGACATATGATGTACCGCCATATTTTTCTTATAATATATCAATCTATTGCTTCTTACCATGTTACAAAAAAATTCAAAGCATTTCTAAAGTATTCAACTCTGACGATAAAAATGTTATTTTTTGGGCCCTGAGCTTCTAGCAAAAACGCATACCAGTATGGAGTTTCATGATATCATCTCAGAACTCTTGCTGAAGATGGCATTTCATTTGAACTTGTTTGTTTATTCACTGTCCAGGTTTTGCCCTTGACCCCAGTGTGGACACCATTGGCCATGAAGAGACTTTCGTTGGTGACACAACAGCATTGGAGGACAATGAAGGTGACTAGACTAAGACCTTGCTTAACTTAGAGGACATTACTGTTCTGCATTCCCATTCCTTTCTTCTGTCTTCTTCAGTTTCTCTGCCTTTGATATGGGAACTAATGTGGACTGTACTTTTTACAATTTTATTTAAAAGTTACAAAAAGATAGTATAATATTTCATCTTTTTTTTCCCCTCCATTGTTATTAAAATACCATTTTGAAATATGTATCTGCTGCAGGACGAACAGTATTTGAGAAGAATGCAGCTGTTGAGAAATCGAAGAAGAGAAAACGTGAAAAGAATACAGATTCCTCTGATATTGAAGGCTACCTTGGGCCATGGGCTAAATATAAAGATGAGGAAACTGTCTCTCGGCCGAGTGAGGTATGCAGTCTGTTGTTTGTGTGGAAATTACTTGGGAAGAAATCTTACACATCCATACATGATCATTCTTATGCTTCTAAAACGTTGACTTTCATTCTTTTCCTGTATTGAAGCTCTTTTTTTTTTCTTGAATTTACACTTTTAGTACAATTTTTTGGTGTCGGATCTCTTTATGCACATGCAGTTTGTGTAATTGACTAAGCCAACACTCGGGCAATCATTTGAAATTTTGCCCGAGGCCTTACTTTCTACAAGGATAATTTGTCTGATTCAACTATGAAATGAATATACAGTGAGAGCAACTGTTGTTTGCTTTGAAATAGAAACAACTGTTTTTGTTTACTTTATGAAAGGGATAAAAACTATTGATTTGTGCTGCTTTGAGAATATTTGTCTGTTTAGATGCTGTAAGGTAACAATGACAGTTGCTGTAGTGCTGCAAGGATAAATGCGTTTCTATATTTACAGGAGGAGCAGAAGGAGCTTGACATAATCCTGGCTAAACGCAGCAAAGCTGGCAAGCAGGTGGAGGAGAAACCCATGGAGGAGAAGACAACTCTACACAGTGAGTGAGATTGTTTTTGCTTAATTAAGTGCCTTGTCCCTAAAAACAAAAAACAAAAGTACAACCTATGTCTTTTTTTTTTCCTGTGCAAAAAAAGGTATTGGCTTAATCCAAGCGTAGAAAAATGTAAATCAGTGGGTTTGAGTGGAAAGAAGGAAAAATATAGTAGAACTCAGAGTTTCATTTCCTTAGATGTTCAGTTTTTATTTAACTTTGGTTTTATATTTCATATAGGGTAATAGAATATTCATGGGCGCCAAAAGATGTCAGAAATAAAAAAAAAGAAAGAAAAACTAGTCAGCCCTAATGGCATTTTTCCTGGATGAAAAAATTGAAAAGCTTCAGCAATCTAAGGCATATACAATTCTGCACATCTCCAATTTTCAGCGTTTAAATGCCTGTTCAGTGTCTCAAAATTTATGGGTCCAATCCACTTGTTTTTTCCAGTCAAAGACGCCTTCGACTACCAAGGTCGCTCCTTCCTGCACCCACCACAGGATGTTGGAGTGAACCTGAAGTCAGAAGAACCTCCAGAGAAGTGCTTCCTGCCCAAGAAACTGATTCACACCTGGACAGGTCACACAAAGGGAATTGCCGCTATTCGCTGGTTCCCCAAGTACGCCCACCTCATCATGTCCGCAGGCATGGACTGTAAGATTAAGGTTGGTTGTTGTTCAGCAAGGAGGATTATTGCGTTATTTCTCATGATTCGTTTTGGATCTTGAAAAGTGAATGATATGATGATAAGGATGATGGCAAGAAGAATTACAGTTATCAGAAAATTAAGAGGTGCAAGAAAAACTGGATGCTTAGTTTTGGCAGCCCAGCCTTTGTCAATCATTTACTATTATTATTATATTCTTATTGGGGGGTGGGGGCGTGGTGATCCGTTGTGAGTTGTGCTAGTTGTACCTTGCTCCTTCTTTCTGGTATGGCTGGCTTTTTTCCATTCATTATAGTATTCCTTCTCTCTGTGTAGATTTGGGAGGTGTACAAGGACCGGCGCTGTGTACGCACATATTCAGGTCACAGCAAAGCTGTCCGTGATATCTGCTACAACAACGATGGGAAGGAGTTCCTTAGCTGCGGCTATGACAGATACTGCAAACTTTGGGACACAGAAACAGGTATGGATGCAATGTATTACTTGAATCTTTCGACTGTTTTCATCATAATTGAATTGTTAAATGGGCTATTGAGTACCGGTACTTTTGTATGGTACAGAGTGGGTTTTGCTTTTAAAATTCACTGACAGACATTTTTGTTAAAGTGAAATCTTAAAACTTTTTCTTATTCCATAGTAGAATAGTAGAAATGTTTGAAACAAGAAAGGGTGGATTTAAAAAAAAAATTTTTTCGGCTTATTTTTTGTTTAGAACTGTTTATTTTTTAACGTTTCTGCATTTTGTTTTTGAATTGAAGGAGAGTGCAAGGCCAAGTTCACAAGCCGTAAAGTTCCATACTGTGTCAAGTTCCATCCTGAGGAGGACAAGCAGCACTTATTTGTGGCTGGAACCTCAGACAAAAAGATTGTTTGTGTAAGATTGTTATGGTTTAATTGTTATTGATGAATATGGAAGTGGAAGAAAATGATCTATGTAAGAATAATAAAGGGCGTGTGGCATTTTTGTCCTTTGGATCTTTTTGGCGTTTCTTTTCACCTGGAAGTAGTGGAAGTTGTTTTTAAAAAGCGTTCGATTTTAACATAGAAAATAAGAGACATCAAGATTTGCCATTTACATTAAAGATGCATGCTTTTCTATGACTGAGACTCATAATAAATACATGTACATTTGTGTTGAGCATATTGCAGCATAATTGCTGGCAAATAAAAACATTCCTGACTCATTAAAATTTACATCAAGTGTCATATGTTCCTCCCAATATTACTATTAGATCTACAAAGACAAGCCTTATATAGAAGACATGTTTCCACACCAAATCGAGTGATTCAATTTATGAGGATCCATTTCCTGCTCAATAGCCAAAGTAGACTTTGTGACATTGCGTAAACTTCATCTATATTTCCTAACAGTGGGATATCCGCTCAGGTGAGATAATCCAGGAGTATGATCGTCACTTAGGAGCTGTAAACACCATCACCTTTATTGACCAGAACCGAAGATTTGTCTCCACTTCAGATGACAAGAGTCTGCGTGTGTGGGAGTGGTTAGTATCTTCTCTACTTTTGAATTTGAGTCTGTCTGTCTGTCTCTTTCTCTCTCTCTCTCTTGCACGTGTGTGTTTGTGTTATAGACTTATTGAGCATATGAAAACAAGCTTGTAAGGCTTTGGTTTAAAAAGATCAAAAAGGGAGGCAATGATGTAGCAAAGATGTAATGAACTGCAATGCCCATCATTACTTTTCTTTGTTGTAGATTTTTTTTTAGTCCTCTCATCCCTCTTCCCTTCCTTCAAGCCCTGATGCTTTGGTCTTTTATAAGTCAACAAGTCAAAACGAAAAGGGTTGCCTTCTGGGGAAAAATGGGGGTAAGGGTGGGTGTATAGACAGTTGCAACATTCCTACAAAATTGGCACGGCTTTTTGGTGGAAAGATTCAGAGAATTTCTTTTCAGAAATAATAGAATTATACTTTATAGTGTTGTTTCTTTTCATGGCAAGATTTTTAACGAAGATAAAGAAGGAAAAAAATGGGACGCTCATTTCTTTAATTTCAGCGCTATTTTCAACTCAGCCATTTTCAAATTAAACATTGTCTATTGTATTTCTTGAGTTGGTTGAATTTTAGATTGAAAAAATTGAAATGTCTGTCCTCACTTAGATATCTAGATTCCTTTGTAGTACCAGTGTTCTGTGGAAAAAAAAACATAAAATGTGTAGGATCCAATATTGCATAATGTACAGTTGGCATTCTTGATATGGCACAAAATTGTTGTACCTGTAATCACTAATGTTTGACATAGTCATATTTTTTTTTGGTCAGTTTTTGTCCTGTTCAGGATTTCTTAGTAAGACTGAAGAGATGTGTGCACTTGACTTTTTAAAATTTTTGGAATTTTTTTCTGATAAAGTTTTCCTTTTGTCCATTACAGTATATTTGGAAAGTGAATAAAAGATGAACTTACAGTTAAACATTGTCTACTGTATTTCTTGAGTTGGTTGAATTTTAGATTGAAAAAATTGAAATATCTGAATATCTGTTCTCACTTAGATATCTAGATTCCTTTGTAGTACCAATGTTCTGTGAAAAAAAAACATAAAATGTGTAGGATCCAATATTGTATAATGTACAGTTAGCATTCTTGATATGGCACAAATTGTTGTACCTGTAATCACTAGATTACCAGAAATGTTTAACATAGTCATATTTTTTTTTTTTTGGTCAGTTTTTGTTCTTTTCAGGATTTCTTTGTAAGACTGAAGAGATGTGCACTTGACTTTTTTAAATTTTCGGAATTTTTGTCCGATAAAGTTTTCCTTTAGTCCATTATTTGGAAAGTGAATAAAAGATGAGCTTACAGTTAACTACTGTTACCCACTACATCATCAGTAATTTGTAAATTGTTGCAATATAGATCTACATTTAATCAACATATAGACCATGTGAGTGTGAGTGTGAGTGGAGCCTGATCAACAGGTGTGAGGTATCTATATGGTCTAAAAGGTTGATAAATTTAATGAATTAAAAGTTCAGTACGGTACCAAGTACCAGTACCAGTAATGTTTGATCCGTTTTTTTGTTGCTGTCATTAATGAATTGATAATTTATTACCCATTTGTCTTCTTAGGGATGTACCTGTTGATTTCAAGTACATTGCTGACCCATCTATGCACTCCATGCCAGCTGTTACACTCTCTCCAAATGGTGGGTAACTATTTATGGTCCATTTTCCTATACAGTACAGTAGAAATTTGTACTTTCATATTTTTCTTCTGCACTTGCCTGTCAACACGTCTGTTCACATAACACACATGGGAAACTGGATTATCAGTTCAGTTCTTGTCAAAATCTGTACAAGACAACTGCTTCTCCATGATTGTGCTTCATTACCCTATGATAGTTTGATAGTGTCTCACCACTACATACACCCGGACCAATTACATCCAGTAAACACAGCAGTGACATGTAACTTGACTTTTATTTTACAAATAAGACATATCCAATGGACAAATTTTGTGTTAAACATTTGTTTTATTCAGATGTGCGTTTAAAAAAAAAAGCCGAGATGACCTTTTTCCCCCCATTTTTGAAAATTTGTGAAAAAAAAAAGAATAGAAGATATTCACATCCTGTTTATTTTATGTAAATGTGCATTATGTCTAGTTGAAGTTACGTAAATTCCAGTCTTGTAGCAAATTAGAATATTGTCTATGATTTTTTTAAATGCCCCTCAAAATGGTCAGGCTTCAGTGTATGTTCACCCCCAGCTAGGCTCTAGTGAGTTAAGGTTGTCATCAATTTTTTGCTACACATACGGGTCATGTAGACCCACGAGTGGCGGAAAAGGTTAAGTTTTGACTTTTACCTTTGTACTCCCCAGGCAAGTGGTTGGCCTGTCAGTCCATGGATAACAAGATTTGTGTGTTCAATGCTCTGAACAGGATGAAGTTCATCAGGAAGAAAACGTTTACAGGTCACATGGTGAGTAACATTTTGGGTGGGAATTTAGGCACCTGATTTTGAAGTTTACCTTGACATTGAGCACCCAATTTGGAACCGTATTCCTTGTATTGCTTTTATATTGTGACTGTACAATTCTTGTTAATTTTGGAATGAACAGTTTTTCTCGACCCGCAGAGTTTGATGAATGTGTGTTGCACTGTACTTTACATTAAATATCATGGTTTATCATTTGCGCACATGTAGACTCCAAGAATATCACTTTTTTTTTATTATTATCGGGAGGAATTCAGAAGATGTGTATTTTTATTGTAGTCAAAAGTATTGAGATTTTGCTCTTTGCCTAATGTTTTTTATAGATTTATGTGCAGAATTGTTTGTCTCCATATGTTTATAATCGGGTTTCCATATTTGACAGGTTGCTGGTTATGCCTGTGGCATTGACTTTTCACCTGAGATGAGGTGAGCCCATCCCATTTCTATTTTTTTCTTCTTGGTCTTTTCTTATGAAAATTAGTATTAGATCTATTAGTTTTAGTTAATGAAATATGGTACATGTACGTATCTGATTTATAATTAAAATAAACCAGCTTCAGTCATTTTCTTTGTTTGGACAAATGGATACAAAGCTAAGATAGATCTATACATTTTAAAGATAATTTATACTCAAAGACGACAGTCACTTTTAGCAGATAGACTACTCAGTTTACAAGCTCTTTATTCATGTTTGTCAAGCAAGCACAGCATAATCGTCCTCTATACGGTAACAATAAAGCCTGTATTTGTTGATCATGCAGAATTCCAAATTTACTGGTATAAAAATTAATAGTTTATTTCATCATATCCTAGCTACATCTCATGCGGAGACGCTGATGGGAAAGTGTACATCTGGGACTGGCGAAGCACCAAGCTCTACTCCAAGTTCAAGGCCCATGATGATGTGTGCATCAGTGTGCTCTGGCACCCACATGAAACCTCCAAAGTTGCCACAGCGGGATGGGATGGCGTCATCAAGTACTGGGACTAGTGGCAGCTCAGGGGAAGGGGGAGGGGACAATGGGCTTGTGTGCGAGAAAGGATATTGGAAAATGAAATGTGATCACTGCATAAGCCTGTTTGAGAATAAATAGGCTAAATACGGGAGAGATAGAGAGAGAGAGTTCTTTTTTTACATTGTGAGAATGAATGACCAGTGGATGTGTAGTGATATGTGTATGTGTGTGCACGCAGTATGAGGATGTGCTGAGTGGATAGTATGACAATTGACATGGACGAAAGTGTGTGTATGAGTTAGAATGAGCCGTAATTCATATTTTATCTGTAAAATAAAAATACACTGTAATCCGAAACTGTGGTTTGCTTGTGTTATTCCAAAAGTGATGTGGTCTTTAAAAGCATACTTGAAAATAACAGTAAATGGTTTAGGACTTTTTTTTTCTCACAATAAGTACAGACTCTTACAATCTACATTTGAATATGTCAAGCATGCATAATTTTTTTAAGCCCTTCAACCCTATATATGATATACCTTGTACATCAACGACTGGGTTTTTGAACACAGGATTAATGGCAAATAAAGTGTGAAAATGCAATCTGCAATAAAAAAAATCTGGCCGCTGGTATAATATTTACTAGATTTGTTTACTGTTTGCCTTAGAATAGACCTAGAAGTAAGTGCTGTTCCCGCTGGGAACTCCCTTCGCACAAAAGTTAGTGATGGTTCCAATGCTCGTGGCAAATTGGCCTAATGCTGTCCCTGCTGGGCGTAGTCTTTGTAATTACATGTAGGCCTACTTTGCACATGATGCACTAGCTGATGAACAAATCCTGCCTCAGCGGATGAGTTACATGCATACTTATACCGGTATCCCAAAGTCCGGTAGGCAGTGTAGTGTTTCCTTTCCGGACGCACACCTCCAACCCCTCCCCTGTCCCACATTGTGGTGCTCCTTGGTTAAGACTGAACACGCCAGCTTTGCTCAGTCAACGGAGCATGGCGAGAGTAAATTATTATAATTTTTTTTTTTTTTTGCTGTTGGTGGCGATGATCAGCTTCAAATTACGAATTTAAACAAAGAGAAGAAAAAAACCTTGTCTTGAGAAATTCGATTTATCGTATTTCGGCTTTTGAGGTTTTCACTTCATATTGTTTGCTAAGGAAGAGCCTGGTTTGTGCGAGTTAATTCTTCTAGTTACACGTGGAGGAAATGAAGATTCTTACATTTTTCAGCCTTGGTTTAACAAAAAATGCTTACATGTATTTCCTCTCAATATTCAACTTGTTCTCTTTTCCTTAATTAATTGATATTGCATTTTATAGTCACATTAACTCATTAACCCTCTTTTAAAAACAAACAATTTCACGCACAACATGATCCACACTATTCACGTCAACGTCAGAAAGTGATGGTCATGCCATATCTGACGTCTCTTGTTGGCCACGATATTCACATGGACGCCCGAAACAGATGGTTAGATTCCACCGTTTTCAACTCCCTGTTAATTAAATAAGTATCGCCGTAGATCAGACATAGAAAGCTATTTTTGTTAAGACAAATCAGAGAATATCAGTATCAAACTAAGTTCCTTGAAGGCCTATGAGGTCCATAGAGCCGGGTTTTTCCCGGTTTCGGTATCGTGAAGCGGAACATGATTTTTACATCATCTCAGAAAGGACGCTAGTCTTTCGTAGGCTTACTTCCCCAGCAGAATATGCCGGTACCCAATTTGCACCTGGGTGGAAAATGAGAGGGAAAATGGTGTAAAGTGTCTTTGCCAAGGACACACCACGGTCACCTCCAGGATTCGAATCCTGGTCCCTTGGATTAGGAGTCCAACGCTCTAACCATTCGGCCACCGCGCAACAGTATCAAACTACGGTCACCGGTCACGAGTAATTTGCAGTTCATGCCATTCAGAGACAGCATCTATAACTTGACGAGTTTCATCATTTATTGCCTCAATTATTCCACCTTTAAAATGCTGTTCAGATTCAGATGGACTTTTTATTCGATTTTCAATATGGAATATAAATTAATTTATTCAAAACTAGAACAAAAATAACAATGAAGCAACAGCGCAAGCTGTAACTGAAAGTAAAAAACGTCCACATCATTAATGGCCTGTCAGAACTGAGCCGGAGTCGTTTATCCCGACTGGCCAAAACAAGAAGTGAACTCTGCAAACTTGTCCAGCTCTTCAGGAGTCACTGTGGGCCGGTGGGTTTGCACAGCCTGAAGAAAATCCTGCAAGGTCACGGCACGCGGACACACCTGGAGTATGGAGGGAATATGTGTGTACATGTGGATGGGGAAAAGGCGGGGGAGAGGGGGGTGGATAACAGTGCAATGAGAATGAGTTCAGAGGTTTAGCAAAGTGATACTGTTGACTATAGGGCTACACGATATTCACATGAAGAACTGTTTAACCCTTCTCAGCATTTTAGAATACTATACACTTTAAAAAAAAATCCTGTCGCAGCAATGAATATCTTTCACTTTCAGGATTCCAACAAATTTCTGATTATAAACTCATCACAAAAAGTTAAGGATCACTTGCACCAAAAGTCATAACTTTCATAAAAAGAAAGCCAATGCGTTG